>CM057820.1:13902257-13987257 GCA_030067965.1 Latrodectus elegans
AATTACACGTTTATCAATACATTAAGAGTGAAAGTAGCCTAAATAAAATTACCAAAATATAATTGGAATTTAAAAAAAAAAATTAATTAATGCTGTAGCTTTTAGTTTCTCCGATTGATTGCTTCTTTTTTAGCATTTGTATCAAGCATTTGCTCAGTTTTTTAGTTTTTCTTTAGTTTTTTAAAATTTCTATTATATATATATATATATATATATATATATATATATATATATATATATATAGTATGCATGATGTGCGTTTAATAATATATTAGAGAAAATAAATAGAAAGGCATAATTTTTTTTTTAAATTATTAATGAAATTTATTAAAAAACAAGTTTTCTGAAAATAATGGAAATGCAATGTTGTATTTTGGCTATTCATCTATGTTTCCTTTGACCCCAGGTTTATGCACTAAGTGTAACATATAACTTATTAACTCTTTTAGTTTATCATAAGATTTCATTTCATGCATGAAAAAAGTAAATTATCATGCAAACGTAATCGCTGATGGTGAGAATAATTTATTTCTTAATTATAGGACACTTTATAAAAATTGTTTTACAATCTAATTAAGAATCGTAAATTTTTTTATTTAATCTTTTCATGTTTCGATTATTTTGTTATTTATCACAAAAATTGTGTAATAAATTTATGAACGCTTATTACACCAAAAATAAATGACAATCGATTTTTGCGGCTCCTTTTTTCGTTTCATTTGAATGAAACGAAAAAAGGAGCTTTTGAATTTTTTCATTCATTTGAGCATCGTATAGTCATTGAAGAAAACTAATTACTCAGTTATGGACATTATAGTGAATGCTAATTTCTTAGTTATAGATATTCTTTTAAAAATTATGATTGAATTTGCAGAAGGTCAAAGAACTATTTGGCTTGAAATTTATTTTTCTGATTATGTTTAACAATTCTATCATAAAAATATTATAAGACATCGAAAAAATTCAAATTAGTGTGAGTTTTAATAAAAAAATGGGCTTTAAAATCATTGACCTTGTTTTTAATATTACTGACTATGCATTATCTTTATGACTTCTAGTTTTATATACCGATTAAACTTACGGTAAATTACTCCTTTAGATTATGTTGTGAATTCAGCGTTATTGCTTCATTTTTTTTCGTATGCCATAAGTTTGATCAATCGCATGAATTAATTTTTTATTATTTTACTTATTGGCTTTATCATTTATATTGATTCGAAGTAAAACTTTCTTTTTTTTATGTTGAAAATTTAAAAAATATTTATGCATTTCTATAAAAAGGCAATAAAATGAAATAAACCTTGATTACAAATTGCCTTATTGATAGTTTTTGTCGTCGTAATTCATCGTGAATTTGATTATAGAGATGTATGGGATATAAATATTATTTTTATAAATTGCTTTATTGAAAAATATTGTATTTATATACTTGTAGCACAACTACATTAAGGATATTTATTATATTTTTTGTAAATAAATATCAACATTTTATTTGAATGATTCGTTGCAACATTTGTAGCCATAGGTTCAATCGTATCACACTTTTGTTAAAATGTTTAAGTAAGAAAAGCTAGAATACAGTTCAGTAGTTATACTCTTTAAATATTTTTCGTTGACAATATAATTTTTTGACATTTTTTTCTCTATATGAAATTAAGGTGATTATTATCATAAAGTTTCATTTCTTCCTGCTATAATAAATTAAATGCTCCGTGTTTGCAGAAACAAGGCACACGTCACTCTTGTATTATCTCTTGAATTAAGCTGTTGTAGTTCATTCACCACAGTGCAAGCAATGAGGACTCTCAATATCACACTGTAAAAATGGTATTGTTGTGAGAAGAACCCATTTCCGCAGTCATCTCCAAGGACCAAGGCAGAAGGGGTACACAAAAATGAGTCGTAAAGTGTGTCCCACGTGACTATAAATTACCTCTCCTTAAAGAAATACATCTATCATTTTTAATGATCATGCTGTGATGAAGATGATTATTCTCTTGCGATTTAATTTTAGATAACATTTTTTCGATCTTTTTCCTAATTTGTAGTTTTTAAAGTAAATGCTATTTCATAGTGGACTAACTACACAATTATTAAAGATTTGGAAAACAAATATTGAAAGATAAAATAGGTTAAGTTATAAAAAATTTACATAAAAATCATCCGTAGTACCTTGTTTTAAATACATCACTCGATGTCAGTATATTGAAAAGAAAATGTTATACTAGCACGATAAATCTAATTAAATTGCTACAAGCTGGAGAAAATTTCTGTTACATTTAATTCAATAAACGTCCTCAAATTTTTGTTATTTAAAATAATCATTAAATTTTAAAACACTATAAAAAGAACCATGGATTAGAACGGTTTTAAATTTAAGAAACAAAATATTGTTAAAAGGAAGTGAGTTTGAATTAAGAAAAAATAATTCAGAATGTTAACGACAGATCTCGTCTTGAGTGTTATAATTTAAAAGGTTCAACAATAAATGGCAAAAGACAAGCAAAATAACGGCTATGATATGAACCAAATGTACACATCAGTTTGCATGACTGTACAGTTGTGTTGCTGTTAGTCTCTAAGCTCACCTTTCAAAGAAAGATCATATCCCATTGATTGAAAAATCAGTTTTTTCTTCCCTAAAATTAAAACCTCATAAAAAGCATCAGTTGAATAAATTTTGGAGACTGGTGCAAGACGTATTCAATATGCTATCCACCAATTAATTGCTTCAACAAGTTGAAATCGATAGACAGATTATTGTACATCTAATTGAAGTGAAATCTGGAGCCACTTCAAGTGAGATTCACTGGCTTCCAGTGAATCTGAAGCCACTTCAATTAGATCTGAACGTAAATCTAATTGAAGGGGCTCCAGATTTACGTTCATAATATATTACGAAATGCATGGTTTGTTGAGATATGTGTACTGTTAGAGTACTAAACGCTACAACTTTAATGTAGTTAAACAACCAGAAGTCCTTGGATCATGATCAGGTGATCATTGCAGCGAAAAGATGGCTGATCAATCTGGCTTTAGCAGCTGGTTCACTGGATTTTCAAAGCATGTTTCCATCTTACATAAAAGTGATCCCACCCTCATGACTTTATTGTTAATGCATTAGAAGGATGTGATTACATGAAAAAAAAAAAAAAACACTCACAGCGCTTATCAACTACAGTAGAGATAACATTACCAAAAGCACACGTCTTCTTGGAAGTCTATAATTCTAGTGAAAATGCATTTAAAAAAAAAAGAAGACGCCATGGACATGCACCACTCTCCCTTTGTAGAATGGCGTGATGTTAGTTGATTAGCTAGTTGTTTTTATACGCTCATATTTGACAATTCTGTGCATATATTCTTTTAACAGGAAATGTACTTTGTTTGCTCACAAAAAGATTTTCGATTATTCATTGTCCATTATTCTAAACTGAAATTCATCGGTAGGAAGCGATGCCTGCAAGAGGATAATTTTGCATAAACAGCAATCAGGGTATTTTGTAGAATTTTATGCATAATGTTCACAAGCAATTCGTTCAATTCCCAATGATGGCACTCTACCGCTTGGCACCTCTTGCATTACTGCAAATATTAATTTTAACTGAATCAACTCTCCGTTGCTTACCATATTACAAAATAAACTTGTCTTTTCAAATTTCAGAATTATTTTCTCAGGATTCAATCGAAGCAGTCTTTTTTTTTTTTTTTTTCCCTAACATTGAATATCTGGAACTTCTAAAGAGCTAATGGTTCACAGTCATCGTTCTGATAGAAGAACTTTATAAGCGAAACTTGATCTTTTATGAGGTAGTCATGACTATTTGACTATTTTCTCAGATGCGAAATAGGAAAACGTCGTCACTTTTATAACGGCAATACGTCATGCGCATGACATATATTTTCTTTTGCATATTCTGACTGCACTCGCTATCATTAAAATTTGAAACTCTTTTCATTTTTTTTTCATAAGCTTTCTTTTCTCTTCAATAATATTCCATTCAAATTTGACATCAGTCTTACTGACGATTCTTTTTTATAGTGTTTTAAAACTTTAATAATAATTACCTTATGTGTAATAGTTTTACGTGTGTTTATTTTTTCTAATTTAAAAAAAAACTTCCTAATCATATATTCGAAAAAATCATTTAAATACAGGAAACTTCTTGTTTTTACCACACTTCCAAAGTAAAAAAATTCCAACTGAAGACTACATATGGTTTTCAGAATTCAAATATTATACTCTTCTACCACAAGGGATTTAAACTATGAAGTCACAACATTCTTAAACTTTTTATCACTTTCAAAACGTCAGAAAATTTTGTAGGAAGTTTGAAATAGCGAAATTGCAACTGCAAGATTCGTAATATCAAAAATTATTCCTCAAAGTTGATTTAGCAATTCTTTAATTGCTTCAACGATGTGAGGTGTGTCAAGTATCAGAAAATCCGATTCTTCCGTAAAGCATTCCTTGTTTCCATTTTGGGATGGTTCTTTGGAATTTTAGTCTTGTCTCCAAGAATCTTCTCTTCGAATTTCACTGAAGATTTGGCCCACTCGTAGTGTCTTTTGGCGTGTAATGTAGTGACTAATTTGCTTACTGAACCGAGGGCTGAAAAATGTAATATAAGAGTTCTGAAACACATATGACTGGATGTTTTAAACAACTTTAGGGATTCGTAATGTAAAGGATAAAAGTTTAGGAATGCAGTATGAAGGAAAATTTTTTTTATGTCTCAGTGAAGATTGAGTTTTTTAATTTCCCATAATTAAACATCTTTTGTACTTTATTTCAAAAAATTAAAATGAGTTTCTGATAAAATTATTGAATTTAACTTACGAATTCAATAATTGTGTAATATTTAATTTTAAATAGAAGAAAAGAAAATCTTTTTAAAGATATATTTTCCATAACAGTATTTTTAACTTATTAGTGCCCTAAAACAATTAGTAATACTCTAATGTAAATGCATTTCACCAATAATCAAAAATGTATTTATAGGCATTGCTTCTATATATTTTGATTTAAAACTTAACTACTAAAGAATAAACAAATTCATTCCTAAAATAACTCCTGATACAAAAAAATCCATCTTAAAAAGTAATCTGGCCGTCAGTTAATGGAATCCTGTAAACTTTTCTAACAGCAATAAAAGCAATTCTGGTTCACTGGTTTTCCACGGCAGCAGATTTCCTTGTATGATTGTAATGATAACCTTTGTTTGAAGAGATAAGTCATAATCTAAATTATTTCCTAAGGAAATGCTTCAAATTTACGTACAAATTTGTTACTTAAAAATTTGCATACCAAAGTAATCAAGTTTGTCAATCATTTTAAGTGAGTTTTAATTTAATTAGACAAATTCCTGCATTGTGAAGTATGAACTAGAGAGGCTTGAATCGAGCACACATGCTATGAAAAGGAAGACAGGAATTCAGGATTCAATTTTTTTCAGTTTTCAGATTATTATATCATTTAAATATTTCTTGCAGTAGAACAGTTGAATAAAAAAATGATTTGTTCAATAATTCACATGCAACTCTATATAAAATAAAACTTTTTTTGTTATGGATTTTGGTGGCAAAATATCGAAATATATTTAGTTCATTAAATAAGGATAAAATGTCTAGTGGCACAATTGATGTGTTTTGACACCACATTCTGGATTTTCTAAACACCTAAAATTATTGTAAGGCATATTACAGATCTCCAAGAGGAATTTTATTGATAATGATTTGTATTCAAGTATACTAAAGGGAGGAATCTCTGAAAACTCCCAAGCATCCCCACAGATGTTCACACAGAAGATGGAAACGCTATATCCGTCGCTCGACTGCTGTTGGGTTTGAGTCAAGTCATTCACTTTGAAACGTTTTTTCTTAATATAAGTCCTTACAAACAGTGAATGAAATTGACCTGTCAAATTAGATAGGTGATCCATTAATGAACTGTTTGAACTGCAAATAGGTCGGATATTGAGCACTTTCTGGAAAGATTTTTGTGTTCGGACACAATGAACATATATTCCGAAAACTTCACTAAAGATTCTAAACTTCTCGGCTTGAATCATGATGTGGTGGGTTGAGAGAACATGTGAACAGAAAATAGTCTCTCATCTCTCTTGAATTATGGTGCATGTCTATTAAACTTCAAATCTTCTGTATTGGAAAAACATTTTTTTTTTAAATTTCTTTTAGAATATTTTTAGCGAATGTTTCAGTTTTAATTTCATTCAAAACTGGAACTGATTTTATTTTGTTCTCCTTTGCACTTCAAGACAGAAAAACAGTCCACATTGAACATGTTTTTTAACGCCTTATAAACAAAAAAATAAAGAGGACTGATTAATATGCAAGACTATATGCATGTATAATTTTTTGGAACTTACTGAAACATTATACCATCATTTTTTAAGCCTAACGTTTAGGGTCCGCGGAACAAATTTATCGATTACAGGAAAATAAAATTATGGTAAGTTGTTGATTGGTTAATGAACAATTCGTATAGTGAAAATAGTCCTGTATCGGATTATATTCGTTAACCAATCAGCCACTATATTCAGCATTGTGCTATGAAGGAATGATATAAGACGTTTTTAACTTTTGATTGGAGTTTCAAAAAATTTGATTCTCCTTTAAGATTCCACATAGTATTTGCGAACGGAATGTGGAAGTCCAGCTTTCGTCTTCTAACACCCTTGTGATCTGCGGATACATCAAGGAACTCACGGAAATTCCTCAAAACAGTGTTTTGTGGTTCATGTCTTAAGACACAGTTTTTGAGCAACACAAACAATTTAAAGTGTTAATTAATATTTAATTTTTACGTTAGATCATAGAAAATAAATAATAATCATAACACATTTTATTTATTTCCTTAAGAAACTCTTTCTTAAAAAATTCTTAGTTGAAAATCACAAATTTGTAAAATTATAATTTTTATGATTTTCAATAAATAAAATAAAATTTAATTTAATCACATAATTAGGATAAGAAGAATATGAATTTGTTCTTTCATGTATCAGAAAGCTATTGTAAATTAAATTAAATTAAGTTTTCCGGTTAAGTCGAAATAATAGTTGTATTAGCATCTAAAAACATTTGAAAAATAATTTAAAAATTGTCTTAAAAATATCGAAATTTTGTGATGCAGTTGCCTTTGTGTACAGATGCATTCGTACATCTTAAAACAATTAATTTTATCAGTGAAATGAAACAATCTTTTTAGAATCAAATTATCAAGAAAAAAATATATTTTAATATGCTGTTAACTGTCTAAAACATTTAAAGTATTCGTGAATTGATTTCATTCAAATATGTTTAGTATTTCATGGTAGACGCCATTTATTTTATTCATCTAAATAAGAGAAATAAATATAATATGGCATCAAAATATTAATCTGAAATACATGTCCTGTTTAAATCAGCAGTAACCAAGAAAAGGCTGCCTAGTTCTACCAAGAACAGTCCTATGTTTTCCAGTCTCTTAATAGCAGCTTGGAACACACGAAATTAGCCATTTGCATCAAAACAAGATAGAATCGAATCAAATCTGGCCATTTTAAGCGTTAACTGTAATGATCCGCTGGATGAGGAAATGGCGAAGATCGTCTAACCGCGAGTTCTGCTCTGTAATTACAATGGGTGGTCTTCTCCAGTAGCAGAAATATTCTATTCCCTAAGTAACTGTTAAAGCGAGCAATTCGTCAACGGCACCTGTGGGAGAGATGATCCTCCCCCACTTGTGGTGAAATTACGATACCCGTGACCGGAGGCACAAAGAAATGGTTGCCTTCTGGGACAAAGATTTGTGTGAACAAGTGGATTCGAAAGGAAGACATTGTTTAAGTAGCTTTTGTTTCCGAATTTTCAACTCATTGCATCGGAAACCCGCGGAAAGTTATATTTTCTCGTTTAAAGTTATTTAAATAATAGAACAAAATTCTTTCGCTATCTTTCCGAGTTTGAAAATGTTAAATAACGATATCGAAATTTATATGGATTATCTTGACAAACATCATAAAATAAGGTTTTGCCATGGGCATGCTGGATCTAACAAAGGTCATTCTCATTGGAAATTTACATGGTGTTCTCGGGAAATTACCACGAGGTATTCAGCAATCTCCAGGGAGTAATGTATACAATGAATTGTCGCAAGATTTGATAAGCAAACTCAGTAAAATGGAAAAAAAAAAGAAAAAAAAATCTCATTATTGAAAAATAAAATTTCAAATTTCCTCCATTCACATCTTTCACAATGATCGTAAGGACAGCAATTAATTCTGTGACTACAGCTTTCATAAAAATTTGTCTAAAAATTTTCTGTTTTAGTAAATTAAGAACTATTTAAATGTAGAAGATGATTCGCGACTTAAAGATTCGTACTCTTTTGACTCATTTTCTTTTATTCATGAAGTCGCCACATATCACAAAATAATAGAAGTCAATGCATTTATCTCGTTGAACAGAAATAAAATTGCCTCTTAAATTTAATGAGTTTTAAAATACTGGCGTCAACACCCTAAATTCTACATCTAGAGATAACTTTTTTTTCTGAAATCCTTCTCAGCTGCGTACACTAATTTCTTAATACTTTTCAAATATTCTTCGCCTTTAGAACAAGTGCAAGAATATAATTTTAACTGTCGTAATGATGTGAGTGATCAATTATATTTCTGAATAACAGACATCTGAAAACAATATTATATATCATAGAAAATTTCCTTATTTGAATAAATGTGTTACAAAAAATTGCAATTTTAACCATGATTAATAAACATTCTATTTATCTCTGCTTTTTATGAAATCCTAAATGTGTGACGATGTCAAAAGACATGGTGACATATTGCATTTACCAATTTTTTTACATCAGTTGTTTTAAAATACCAATGAATGTAAATAATGGAAAACATTATTTTTAAAAATTTTATATATACTGTGTAAAAATATATGATGCAAAAGATCAGATGCAGAAATCATTTCTTAATATTCGCGGTTATTTTAAACCATGTTGTTGATAGAAAGTGACGACTTTAAAATTACAAGAGTTGTTGGAAATAGTCTTATCATAGTATTAGTTTCGTTCTTCAAAATATTACCAAACCACTTCGTATATACTTCAGTTACAACAATGGAGCTTAGACTTATTAACAACATAAATAACTCTTACAAGTATAATGTTTTAATGAATTTCTATAAGACTTTAGTATTAACTTATTGCCTTTTAAATACTCTTTCTGTCTTATATAAAATTCTCGAAATTTATCACCATCAGTCTTTTTCAATTATTTTCAGCTTACACATTAGAAGAATGTCTTAGAATAATTAAATTTTTATTTGTATTTATATAACAAACTGAATATGACAAAAACTTAAAAAATTATTTAATGCTTAGAATCTTGATCTTGATGTCAAATTGCAAAGTTACGTCATTAAATTCAAATTATTACATCACAGCTTCGACTTCACATTTTTGCATCAATAATAAAAACATGAAAACAAATTTTTAATCAATGTAACGTTTATGAGAATTTATAATGAAGAAAATAGAAAAAGCTGCAGTTGATATTAACAGTGCGTTTAAAAATGCAATAATTATAAAACACATCAAATAAAATGTATAAAAAAATTATTGAAACTCAAAATGTATTGTTTATGACAGTCAGAAAATCAATTGGGAAAAATCTTTACATAAAATTAAGAGTGAATGGCAAAAAATGCATAAATTATATAATATATTAATATACATAAACTTTAGTTTGAATATAAATCAAAGCCGTTGTTGTTGTTGTACCAGCATGCTTCCCTGTACCACCAATACTTGATCTACCACTTTCAGAGGTATTATTTCACTTAGAAACCATTGTGATGACGACTTATTGAGTGCATTCAAGATCATTTTAATGAAGACTGCCCATCTTAGCTTAAATCTAGATCTCAACTTATTACCGTCCAATTATGAGAACGGCAAAAACCGCACGATCATGATCCCATGTGAATGTTATTGTTGAACTAGCATGCTTCTTTATACCTAGCCCTGAGTTGGGCTCTACCAGTTAAATGAAACAACCAGGGGAAGTCTTCATGATTTAGAAGTAGGGTTCAAGCAGACGACCACCAATATTTGTCTAAACACAACATCTAGAGGTATCAACACCTAACAACTGTTTGTATCAACACCGAACCCAACATCTAGATTCATCAATAATAAAAACATGAAAGCAAATTTTTAATCAATATAACGTTTATGAGAATTTATGATGAAGAAAATTGAAATTCATTCATTCAGACATAATTTCATTTCCGAATTCACTACTTTCCGATAAGGAGTACGACTCCCTAACCAACCAGAACTGTTGTTGTTGTTGCACCAGCATACTTCCTTGTACCTAGCCCTGAGATGGACTTTACCAGTTAGATAGAAGCAGCCGGATGGAGTCTTCATGATTTTGAAGCAGAGAGCAAGCAGAAGATTCCCAAGATTTGACCTGCCACCCCCAGATGCGTCACCTCACCTGGAGGATATTGCGGTCAGATTTAATGTGCCCCGACCGCCTTTAACAAAAGCAGCGGAACCTTAGCTAGGCTGCGACTCAATCTCACTTCCTTCCGAAAGTGAGAATGACTCTCTCATTAATCAGGCCCAGCGACCACAATTTTGGGATGGGATAAAAAATTATATAGGAAAATGGTACACACAAAATTCATAGAATTATGAAATTACAAGAACATGTAGGATCACAAGGCTGCAAAAATATATGGAATTACACACTTACAGGAATACACAGAATTATATAAGTATGAAAATACGAAGGATTACAATTAATGACTTTAAAATGGACAACACAATAAAAAAATGAATTTGAAGAAGAGCTCAAAAATCAAGAACAGTCTATTGAAAAGAGTCCATTAATGCATGTTGAAGCTGCCATTTCTTTAGCAAAGTCTAAGTACTTAAGTCCAAATATTTAGGCTTGGGATATTAGTAGAAGAAGGTCAATGATGATTCTTCTTGAACCACGTAAATAAGCACTCTTGACTAATAAGAAAGTCCATTACTTGGTTTAGTTTTCGTCTAGAGGTCTTGTTAGAGAGTACGGCTCGTTTCCAGTTAATGACCCACTGCTTTGCAGGGGTTGATAAGTGCCATGTGGAAGTGAGTGGGCAGACCGTGAGATAGTGTATTGGATCTCCCTCGTTACCACAGGTACAATTTGGGGTGTCCGTTAGACCCACTCTGTAGAAGTAAGTAGGGAATGGGCCATGGTTGGTCATGAAAAGGATTTCATTCCTGGTCCAATTTAAAGATTTGTTGGAAACTGTAGAGATAATTTCATGTACAAGACGACCAGTAGATGAATTGGACCAATCGTCCTGCCATTTCTTCTGGATCCAGTTCTGTAGGGTGTGCTTGACTGAGCAGCGTGGTACGGGGATGTCAACATGATCAAGAGAAGAAGAGGCAGCCGCTTTTGCCTCCCTGTCAGCTGCCTCATTACCCTCTATTCCAACATGAGCCCTGACCCATCGAAGTTGGATAGAAGGAAAGTCCAGTAGGCAACTTTGAAGTGATCTGAAGAGAGGACTTGATGTAGAGGGATTGTAGCTCGATTTGAGAGCTGCCTGGCTGTCAGACCAAATAGTGGCAATGATGTTCTCTAGTGTGACAAATTTAACTGCTTCGCCTATGGCCAGAACCTCGGCTTGGAAGACTGAGTTATCTTCTCTCAGCTTTGTTCTCCAGACATGCGTCTTTACTGAATTTTTATAGGCAACAAAAGCTGAGCCGACCCCTTTTTCCAACTTTGAACCATCTGTGAAAATTTGAAGGGATTCTGCAAGTGGCCATGACATCTGTGCAGTTTCTTTGACAGAGACTCTTTCACTCAGATTAAAGAGACCAGGGTGGAAGGAGTCAACGCTCATTTTATTTTCTATATCTGAAAGTGATGGGAGTGGTGGATCGAGACACTGAATTCCGCCTCTGATGAGTCGTATGTATTTTGACTCTGCTTCTATTATCAGGTGCAGGGGAGGAAGTCCAGTAATTACCTGGAGAGCGGAGGTAGGTGTTGAGCGGAAAGCTCCCGTGATACTAAGAAGAAACCTTCGTTGAATAGATAATAATTTTAGGGCCAATTTATTTGTTAATGAGGCTTCCCATATTGCTGCTCCGTGGCAAAGCATTCTCTCAGTGACGTTTTGGTACAGTAAAATCCTGTTTTTTTGACTGTAACCCCAGTAATTTCCAGCCAGTCTACGCAGCTTCTCTTGAAGAAGTATAGCTTTGTTTCTCTGGGTTACAATATGTTCTTTATAATTTAGCTTCTTATCCAAGATGACTCCCAGGAGTTTGATGGAGTTTGCCTTCTTCAATCTGTAGTCACCCCATAAAATTTGTGGACCACATTGGAGTTTAGCGACTAACATGAACTTAGTCTTATCAAGTGAATTATTCAAGTTGTTTTTATCAGACCATGATTTGAAGTGAGTAAGAGCTAGTGTGGCTACTCTGCCCAGTTTCTTTTCACTACAAGCGCCTATAACAAAAGTAAAGTCATCTGCGAAGGCCTGCAGGTGGATATTGCTGCGCTGGTCAATTTTTTTTCCTATTGTGGTCCAATCGATTTTCAAAGGAGTATCGGCTACAAGATTCCACAGTATCGGGCCACTGCAGGAACCTTGGGGACATCCCACTGTCTGGCTTCGAGTTGCAAGGCCTGCATTCGTAGGTAGGATAACATGTCTGTCATTTAGAGGGTTGATTAGGAGCTTAGTGATGTTAGATGGGCTACTGGTTTGACACAATTGTTTCTTTAGTTCAAGGTGATCAATATTATCAAAGGCGCCTTTGATATCTATGGTAATTACTGCTGTGTGGAGCTTATCATTTCTATTGTTTTGTATTTTGTTGGTAAGTAAGAGAAGGGCATCATCTACAGATCGGCCTTGTCTGAAACCAAACTGGAAGTCACTGAGGAGCTTGTTGGTTTCGAGATGGAAAGTGAAACGTTTCGTAGTCAGTTTTTCTAATATCTTCCCAAGCGTGGGGAGGAGGGAAATTGGTCTGTAAGAGTCGATGCTGGATTTGTCCCTACCGTCCTTATGGAATAGGATTATAAGACCAACCTTAAGGCAGTGAGGGAAGTAAGATAGCTCCAGGCATTTATTGAAGAAAGAGAGGAGAACATTTGGGAAAGACCTGTGGATAGTTTGAATAACCATGTTATCAATTCCATCGTAACCAGGGGCTTTGCCTTTTTTAAGTGAATTGATGGTTCCTTCAACTTCATGGCTGCTGAATGGAATGTCATTGTTGGAGCTGATGGTGGGGTGGAAAGAATGGCTGGAAGTCGTCGGGAATAGCCTTTCAAGGATATCTTCAGCTATGTTGAGTTCTGAGCCCAAGGGAGTTCCATGGATGTCAACGAAGAGATTTGCTGGTGGGGCTGTCTTTTTGAAGACAGCCTTGTAGATTTTTCCATATGGGCCCTTGGCTGAGCTACAAAATTCCTTCCATGTCTTCTTTTTTGCCAATCTGATTTGTTTGAAGTATGCGGCTCTTTTTGCTTTATATACATTGTAATATTTATCTTTTTCTGGGGAGGAAGAGGATTGATAACGCCTTCTCGGGGCTCTTAATTGTTTCCTTTCCATTTGGAATGTTAGTGATCACCAAGTGGGAGTTCTGGTCTCATAGTTTTGTGTTTTAAGTTTAAAGCTGGAGGAGCAGCAGGAGATAATAGCTTTCTGGAGAGAAATAGTTGCCCTTTCTAGATCGGCAGTGTTATTGCAAGTTGAAATTGTTTGGGAGAGTTCTGGAATAAGTGGTTTCAGAAGATGACGAAACTTTCCGTGGCCACCGAACTTCGTTTTAAAACGCTTAAACTGGAAGGTAGAAATTTTACAGTTAAGTGTAATCTTGATGTATTTGTGATCACTTAGGGTTTCATCATCGAGCACCTCCCAAGTTGTAACATTCGCCATATTAATGTTTGTAACCAGTGTAAGATCTGGCCAACCTTGTTGGTGTTTGTTGATGAATGTCGGTGGAGAGTTTTGGGAATTCATAAGGAAGAGGTTATTTGCAAGAATAAAATCCAACACTTGCTCGCCCCTAGAATCTTCTGATGGGTAGCCCCAGATATTACTATGAGTATTCAAGTCCGACCCTATTAATGAATTCTCCGCATGGATAGACCGCAACACATTATCCAGCTCATCTAGGGTGATGGAATTATCAGATAATTCTGCTGCTTGTGTTCCTCGAACTCTGTGATTTGGTGGTGGGCATTAAGCCGATATTATATTCAGAGGTGCCTTGTCCAGAGCTAGTTTGATGGTTACGGTGGAAACTGATTGATGCACCAGGATTGGCTGAAATTTGCTAGAAGTAGAAATGATTGCTGCCTTGTTATTAATTGAAGTCCAGCAATTCCAGCTCTGTGGAATGCAGGCCAGTTTCCCATTCTGTAAAAAAGGCTCCTGGATTACAAAAAAGTCGATTTTATGTTCCAAAGCTGTAATTTGTAGTAGGTCCGTTGGGGGTTTAGATTTACGTAGATTGACCTGAAGAACAATTACATTGTTTTGGTTGTTGTTATTTATATGGAGTTGGAGATAGGGAGGCAAGAAATCTGCAGTGCTGGATAGTGGCAAAGAGCAACTTTGTGAGATATTCATGGCATGAAATCAGCAGGTAGTTCAGAAGTGACTTTAGAATGTTTCGGAGTGATTGGTGTGGAATTGAGTTTAGTTGTTGCTGAGGATGTTAATAAGACAGGGGCATCTTCGGTCGTAAGCTGGGTGGTTTACATTTAAGTTTTCGCCTTTTTTATTTTCTGCATGGCAGTTTATGCAGAATGGTTTTTTCGCTTGGCAATCCGGTGTGTTATGGTTTTCACCGCAGCGTCCACAGTATAACTTTGTATGAGGGCAGTTATTTGTTTGATGTGAGAAATCCTGACATTTTTGGCACCGTCTATATGCCAAGAATTTTTCTAGCCTATAGCTTCGGATTCCTATGAAGATTCTACGATTTTTCAGAAGTCGTATGGCTAGGAAGCGAGGCATTTCTATAACATAATTCCAGAGATTATGGATGCTAAGAGTTTTCCGAATCTGCGTAATTCGGATCTCGGGGTCGCTGTGATCTAGTTGTAGGTCTTCTTTAATTGCTTCAAGCAAATAATTTTCAGGTGTGTCTTCCGGGAGGCTGAGAATAATAATTTTCATTGTTGGTGGGGGGTTTTCGTTGACTCTCAGGTTCTCCTTAGTCAGGGTTTCTTTGAGTTTTACGGTGTCCTCATGAGATCTGCATTTAATTTCTATATAGTGTTGTCTATTATATACCCCTTTTGGGCGAATTGAGGTCTTGATGTTGCTTAACTTCCTTGAGACTTCCTGATTGGTTTTTTCAATGACAATTGTAGGTTTTGTCTTGAGGGCTTCACTGTAAGTTTTGGTACTGTTGTTTATAGGGGTGGAAGTTGGCCTTGGGTAATTTTTATTGCGTTGTTAAGTTGCTGGATTTCGCTCGTTAAATTAGGGATTGTGATCGTAGTTAAATGAGTTAGTTCTTGGAATGTGTCATAAGGTTTCTGTTGGTTACGAAGGTTTCTTGGTGGTCCTTTGCAGACTGTATGGCAGTGTATTCATTGATTAGCTTCTTTGCGCCGGTCCTAATTTCTTTAGGGAGATAAAATTTTTCCTTATTTTTTGAGAGGATTATTTTCTGTAATTTGTTGATTATTGCCAATGCTAGTGGCGTTTGATTTGCTTCTGTAATGCAAACGTTATCTCGGGTTGATTTGACCTCCGTCTCTTTCGTTATTCCCACTATTGAGCAGGATTTTGAGCAGTTGAGGTTGGGGTCTGGGCGTTCCAGGCCTTGATTAGATTGGCATGGTGAGCAAATTTTTCGCCTTGGTGAAGGTTGTGGACTTTTCTCCATGTTTTATAGGACGACAGATGGTTTGACCAATAAAATGAGAGTTATTCAGTTGGACGTAAGACGGTTAATGGGAAATTGTGAGTTGGGATTAATTATATCTGTCTTGATAGTCCAAAGCATTGAAGAAGTGTAAAGTAGTAGTTTATTAAAGACAAATAATTATTAAAAAAAATATGCAGTATACATGAAGTGACCCAGATGCACATTGTCGCATCCCGCATATCACCCCGCACACCCGATATACAGACTAAGGAGCAGACCTCTGTGATTGAGTAAAAAAATTTAACAATCAAATTAATTAAAATTATTAAATTAATTTGATAAAAGGACATCGGAGAAGTGTAGACCCTTGTGACGATATTCGTTAAAATTCTCAAGGGTTTCTCAATTCTGCTAATCGTGGTTAACAGCAGTTATGAAAATAGTTATTAATAGCAATTTGAGACATATAGAGTTTAAGTTATGAAAAGCTAAATTATATTTTAAATCTGGAGAGCCATTAGCCAATCATAATGCTGAAAACCGTATGTCCGTAACTTTATCTGGGACTAAGCCAACACAAATTATTATTATTATCATTATTTTTATACGTCATTGAAGAGGGCAAAAATGTAATCGAAAAAATCAAAAACAATGAAACAGAGTCCAACTCGTATTCCCAAGCACTGCAGAGATGGTTTTGCAGGAAAATTATTAAGATTAGAAACATTTTTTTAAATTTTATATTTAAAAAATGATTTATAAAAAATAAAATAAATAAATAAGTAAAAATTTTGGATTAGAGCATATTTGTGGCCCGGGCTGGAAGGTTGAACTGAGTTGAAGTTAATAAAGCTGGTTAGGAAATAAACTGACTATAAGAGTTATCAATTTAAAAGCATTTAATGTTTGATTGATTTATTTATTTTTTAATTTCCTTTAAAAGAAAACTTTTGGATCTAAAGCAAAAAGAGGCGTTACATAAGAAAGAAATTTTACTAAATTAATTAAAAAAAAAATAATAAAAAAAATTGGGGGGGCAAAGTTTACATGTATAAAAAAAAACCTACCTAGTCCAAATCCCATGTCTCTTAGACAATCAGAGTACGAGTTATAAAAATCCCATGTATCTGAAACAATCAGAGTACGAGTTATAAAAATGCTATGAAGGATGACCATAGTTAGAAGTTTGAAAAAAACAATTTTATATTTTAAGTGTGCAGAAACCTTGGGAACATTATAGGGAATAATTATTTAATAATAAAAAAGAAACGTTTGCAGCTAACTGTCTAATTTAGTAAGTTATTAAAGAAGTATACAAGTGAGGCATTAAAACTCTGACCATTCCTCCATTACTATGCCCTGCATTACCACTAGGAACAATTCCCAAGCCCAATAAATTAAGTAGCATTATTTGAGCCACTGTACACATAATTAAATGGAACAGGAATAATAGCCATATGTACACTTTTATGCTAGTAAAAATATTTAAAATATAAATAAATAAATATTTGGGATTAATTTTTTTTAAAGAAAAATAATTATTTGGGATTAAAAAAAAATTAAAAAATAAATAAATAAATACTTGGGATTTGGCATGGGGGCAAAAGCATTCAGTTACAGTTGGTCAATTGTTAAAGATTTGTAAAGAAGTCAAAGTTAACCTGGATGCAAAGATGGAGAAGAAATTCGACGGTTATATTTGAGTTAAATATTTTGAAAATTTAATTTAAAAAAGCTGGTAAGGCAAAAGAAAAAAAAGAGCTAATTATAATTCAATAACATAAAATTGAATTCATTTACACTTGGGAAAAATATATGAGTAAAAATTAAAATTTATAAATATAAAGAAATAAAAATATTAATTTAATAACTAAACAAATAAAGTTAGTTGATAATACATAAAATTATAACAAGAAGCATCTTCTAAATTTCAACCATTAAGTGCGAGGAAAGGCAAAACTTAAAGGCATGAAAATCTTTAAAAAGGTTTTCTTAGAACGTGGAAAAGTTAAAACCCAAGAAAAAATTTTTTGGAAAAAAGTTGGGAGTGCAGGACTGATGTTAATAATTTTCCAGTCCCCAGAATTAGGCATAGTTACAGCAGCAAAGTCCAAAATATCAAGAAGGATGAAGTTAAAGTCCATTAATTTTGGCTTATCCATCAGTTCGAAAAAGTATAAGTGCAAGAGAAATAGACTAAAAAAGAAATATAAGTTAAAATTATGATAATGGCTTCCAAGTGGTCTCGTTAGAGACGCATTGAAAAATTTAGGAACTTAGAAACTAGTCTCATGTCACTGCGACAATTAGGAGCCGAGAAAAACGCTGATTAATATTTAATTAATTTAGTTAATTAAGCGCTGGAATTAAGTGTTCAAAGGGTTAAGGGGAAATGAACAGGAGACATGCTTAATTTCAAAAAGTCGGACTTAGAATCTAACACAGTAGCAATAAATATACATATGGGAGGAATGAAGAACCACAGGAGAAAACGCTTTAAAAAATAAATTCGTAACATACTAATTGAACAGTTTCTGATTAATTAATTGTTATTTTTACATATGTAATACATATTTCGAATCACGAAAATCTGCTCCTAATAAACATAAAAAGATTGGAGTGGAGTGATTGAAAATTAAGGATTTACGGCAGTTTTGAAATAAGATAAGGTATGAAAATTTGCAAATGAACACAAAAATTAGCATTGAAATACAAAATTTGAAAAATTATAGAAAATAAAGTATTGTATAAACCAAAGTAAAATATATATATATAGAAACTTTAGAATATCCACTCCAATTTAAAATTCATTCTAGGTCGATAGGACAACTGGAACCAAAGTTTTTAATGAGAAATTAGAAAGTGAGAAAATTTCTTGACGCAAAACTGCAGAAAAATATGGAATATTTGCATTTATAAAAAGTTTAATAACTTTCGGTTCAATCGTGTTATCGACACAGTCTATATATCAAAATGCACAAAATTAACATGCGAAACGAAACAAAATAACATCTGGGCACTTACCTTGTAAATTAGCCAGACATCTTATTGTTGAATTCAGCAATAATAAAAAAAATTATCGAAAAAATGTCGATTATTCTAAGTTTTTTGAAAATTTCTTTATTATTTATTTTTTACACAACCTTCTGAGTCGTGGCGGACAAAAAGTTCATAAGTTTGTCTTTGTAACGGTGTAGCATGCATTCAGGTCGAATAATTAGATCCTGAGTCAATCAAAATCCACTAGTTCCGAGTTAATGGCGTAGCAGTGGTGATCTTTGTTCTCGCTTAAAAAGCAAATTCGTCCACCATGTTTAAATATCTAAAGCTTTCTGAAGTTTTTCACTTGTAATAACTCTTCTAGTTGTTGAAATCACATGAAATTTTATCACCAGACGTTAAATAAAATTCCGCGTCGAATGGTACAAAAATTAAGCAGTACTGACAATTTTTTACGCTGATTTAATCGCAAGATGCAGGGGCGTGGTGAAAAGCGTCTTCCCCTATCTTCTGTTGGGGGCCGTCCTCTTCCAACCAGAACTGTACTAATCTAGTAGTTAGGGTATCAGCCATTTGTCCGGAAGGGTTGGATTCGATTCTCATTGGCGCCACAGACCCACCGAGTACATGCGATATATGTTCTCCTTAAATCTATGGAATCAAAAGCTCTGTGGTCGGTCAATGAGTAGTTACCATAAATGTATTGGTCTGGAGAAAATTTCCTCTCGTCCAGATCAATATCAAAATTAAAGGAGTAGATCTCTTATTGTGTCATTTATTAGAGGAGTTTAAAGCAAAGTCGTACTTTCACCTTCTTGGTGCTCTGGATAAGCGAAAGACCCACCCTACGGAATTACATTCGCATAGCCAATGCCAAAGTGAGCTTGGCTTACCCAAGTGTCTTAAGTAACACCAACAATATAAAATGGCTTCTGTTATGTAAATTATTTCGTATGTAACAATTTTCTATCGAAAACAACAGACATAAATTAAATTTTTTTACAAATGAATTATCAAAATCTCATTGTGATTTAAAGGAAAACAGTGGTTAACGTATGTTATAATTATATAAAATTTTATTAAAAAAGATTAATATTTAATAAAGAATATGTCAAAAAACGGAAAAATTAATAATTACAAGGAACATACCTCATATAAAGTTTTAGCATAACTAAATAAATATACATATTTTAAGCAACTGAAGCGAAACAAAATTTAAGCTTTAAAGTTTTATAGAGGGGAAATTTAAGGAAAATTTGCAATATATTGTTTCATCAGAGTAATCGTAATGTTTAATCTCCTATTTTAATTTGCTTAAACGAAAAACTACGGAAAATAAGATAAACAGAGCAAATACTCCATGTCTGAAGAAATGAGAAGCAGGTTTTTGTTATAAATGATTATTATAATCCGAATTACTATTTTAAAACAAAACTCATATGAATAGGCTTTAATTTCATATGAATAGTAATAAACAATTTCATATGAATAGGCTTCAATTTCAAACACATTACATTTTTATTTGCTCATTATTTTGAAAATTTAGGTTAAGATAGAACATTTCCGAAACACTCTAATTTTTAAATTTTGATATGTGAATAATTTTGAATAATAAATTCAATACATTTAGCGAGTTTTCAATGTTATCATACAATAATTGGGAAAAGTTTAAGTACTTGTTTCCTTTTATATTTATAAAACCTTTTCATTGCTTAATTTTAATTAAAATTATACATATGTATACAGATATACAAACAATTTGCAGTTTACCACTTATTTTTAAAGTGCTTACTTTATATAATCTGTACAACCCAATATCATCATTAAAATACTGAAATTCAGTCTAACTTAAAAGATTATTAAAATCCTTACAAGATGACCCTGTTTCTGTTATTTAATAAATCCTTTAGCCGATGATTATTATGAATCTTATTATCCGTTTTGTAGTTTAAAAATAATAAAGAGGACCTTCGGATTGGAAGAAAAGGGATTACTTGTAAAGTTTGATTCTCTAAGATAATTAATCTCATAAAAGGAAGTCACAGTAAATTGTACTTGTACTCAAATAAATGGTAGGATTACAGCTACATAAAATGAGGATGGAAGAGAAAGGAAAAAAGGTTTCTGACAAGGTCATGTTCATCCCTCTGGATTCTAAGGGAAAAAATTAATTTCCGGGGGAGGGTCTATCAAATTATTTATCTACAATGGAAAATCCGTAGCCGGTGTTAAGGAGAGTTCTTATTAATTATACTTCTCTCTCTCTCTCTCTGAATATCATACATATTGAATAAGATAAGTTATATAAGAGTATTAGAGAAAAAAATTCATGAAATATATACTGATGTTTTTTTTAAAGATTCGACAACATATATTTAATTGTATTTCGCCTATTATTTTCCGCATTCAGATGCGAATGCTTATAGAAATGGAAAACATTATAATGAAGAATAAATTTCACTAAGCATCAATTAAATGTAATGAAGCTGCCAAATTGAGATAAAATTCCTCCGTCTATTTATAGTATTTCTACCATATTGATATTTTATTGCAGATGTTTTAAAGTTATATTTTAAGTGCATTTGCTTATGTGCTCTGTGATATTTGATTATTTAAATTAATCTTTCGCTAACGAGGTGATTGCTGAATTTGGTGACTATTTTTATTTGGCGTTATTTAATTTTAATTTTGGTTTCATAGTAAATATTTTTCTGGCAGAGATATATTTCCATCATTTGTAATTTAGTATTTTTAACATTTCCATTTGTAGTTCTGTAAATATATTAAGTGTGTGATTGATTTTCTTAAACTTTTTAATAATTCCTATTTGTAATTATTTGGCCATTTTTCCCACCCTTTTAGCATCTTATTTATCTTGAAAGTGTGAAAACTTTCATCGATGTTAAGAAATCATTGTTATTATTATATTTTTTGCCGTGTGTTTATTTTGTATTCCGCAATTCTGTATTTAGCACATTTTTTTTCTTTTGGTGACATGAATATATTCATATCCCCAAAACAAAACCAATTTAAGGCCAACTCAATACACTTTTGGAATATTTCTCATTATTTTTATATACGTATTATACTGCGGTCTTAAATATTGGATTACATTGGAAGGTAGAATAGAGATTTAAGATTCTTCTCTCTTAAATGAGACTCAGCGGAAAATATAAATCACCTTTCATCCCTTACTTTCATTTAATAAATAAAGTATAAATTTCATAATTCCTCGTCTTGAAACAATTACTACCTTTTCCGAAAAGTTAACAAAATTCATTTAGCTGGAATTTAAAAAAAATTTGAAATCATTTGTTCCACCCTATATCGTTATGATTTTTATGATTTTTTATGACATGTTCCTTAATTTAAAAATTTGTCACTAGTTTTTCCTGTATATATATATATATATATATATATATATATATATATATATATATATATATATATATATATATATATATAGAATATATATATATATATATGTATATATATATATGTAATTTTTAATTCCTTCCTCATCATATGATAATAATTATCAATATAAGAGAAATAAAGAAAAATCATTTTGATCTCTGAAAGATGTTATCAATAAGGAAAGAAAGAAAGATTTTTATCAGTTTATAAATGAAGATAAAAATAATATTTTCCCATACTATTATTAATAATTAAGAAAAATTTTAAAATAGACCTATCTGAAAAAATATCAATACAAATATTATTAACCCTTATATAATCTTTTTTTTATTTTGCAGCCTAATATAACAGGGAAATCTGAATTATTAAGCAGCACACACACACACACACACACACACACACACACACACACACACACACACACACACACACACACACACACACACACACACACACACACACACACACACACACACACACATAATAAACTTTAAAGGATCTAATAAATTATTTAGTGTTCTTTATTAATATTTCATTTCAGCAAAAATAGATTTATGCATTTTTAATACATTTCTTATTAAGTATTATCTTATATTACCTTGGTAACTCTTTTTTTCTTGCCTTGTGCATATAGAATCGTCTCCCTGCCTGCACCGTCGAAGTGGAAATAGAGTAAAAATGAATAATAAGCGTTCGGTTTGTGAGTTGTAGCTAAATAAAAGAATTTTAATTGGGGCCCTTCAAGGCAAACAATCCTCTTCATCACGGGAAGGACCGATTCCTGATGATAGCAATAAATGCGGCTCCCTCCTGCAGCCTTGCTTCGGAAATCTTAATTGATGGAAGACAGCGGCCATGAAGATTGAGCGATTGATGTTGATGAAGTGGTGATCAACGCTATGGGAGGAGTGGGGGGGAGATGAGATGTGTAAATTTGCAGACGGGATTAGCAACCCCTTGTGGCTGTATCCGTGCACGGATGCGTTAAACAAGCCCGCCAGAGAGAAACGAAGCACCCTCCTTAATCCGTGGCGGAAGTTTTAATGTTTACTCGGGGGGATTGAAAGTGAAGGAGGAGGTGTTAGTCTAAGAGGGAAAGGGAAACATTATATTGCTTATTTTAAAAATTCTTCTCGTTAATTAAAAAACGTAATAGGAGATTGAGGGTATTTCAGTTATTCCAAAAGTTATAAGGGTTGTCTAAACATCAATTTGTTGGTAAAAGTTGAATAAAATCTATTATTGAAATTCTAATTATTTCATGAAAATATATAAATGAGCGGAAAATTTCAATAGCAAAAATAATTCTGTAGTAGAGTAAATTGTCATTATTTGGTAAAATAAGTTTCCACATATATATATATATATATATATATATATATATATATATATATATATATATATATATATATATATATATATATATATATATATATATATATATATATACACACACACACACACACACATTCAAACACACAACTGTAATATATGTGAAGCCCGTTGGCTTAGTGACAGCGTGCCTCGGCTACCAAGGCGGCGCAGGTCTGAGGTTCTATCTTCGCGTTCAGCAAGGTCAGTTTAGCATTTGGTACCTTCAGTGGGTCGATAAACTGAGTATCAAGCATGCTTGTGAACTAAACATTGGGAATTTTGCGTTAAACTGGCCATCGTATCGGTGCTTAGTCTTTGCACCCCTGGGCATTTTGATCAAGAAAACAGAGATGGGCACTATAGGCCATGGCTCACATGGCTGTCGTGCCACAGAGTTTAGTAATGTAATAATTTTAAGAAATAAAACTATAACAGTATTTATATTATCAGTACATTTGTAAAATTATTTTTAATACATTTTTGTAAGCATACATTTATTTTTGATTTCTGTTTCCGAAGCTCATAATTTTATACCTCAATAAATACATTAACCTGAGAAAAAACATTTGTGATAAAATGAACTTAACTTTAATTTATATTTTATTTCAATATCGCAATGTTTGGTGACAAATATGCGTTTTTTAATTAATTTTATAAATTTATTTTTAAAAATTCTATATTTTAATCTATTTCAAATATATTTTCATTTATTTTATATAGTTTTTAATTGAAACATTTATTTTGAATTCGAAACACAAAATGATTATAAATACATTATATCAGGGTATGTGTAGAAGGAAAATTTTAATGTTCCAAATTTTAAAACTTCAATTTCAACCTATAAACAATTTCTCAAAATAAATTTACTGTTCACTAATTAATTTATAAAAAAAATGAGCAATCTTATACGAAAATATTTTGTTAATAATAATAATAATAAAAAGACAGATATGGTTTGAATTAAACCTGTTAATAGCATTTAAATTTACATTTTTCACAATGAAAAATGTAGTGCATTTTTATTTGACATTTTAAATGTTCTACGGGGACAATTCAAATATAATGCCAGTAAAGAAAATCAGTAGTTGCAAATTCTTGATTGAAATGAAATATTTAAGAACTTATTTCATAAAAGTAGGATAGTTATTTATTGGTTATCACTGAGGATTGGAAACATTTCAGTTTATTTAATTTTATGCTGAGACTGAAAGAAACAAAAGCCAATATTTGTTTTCATTTTAAAATATTTACTAGATAATATTTAAAATAAAATTAATTCTTTACTGTGCAGAATGAAAATAGAAAATGAAGCGTAGTATAAAAAAGGTGTCATGGTCTATAGACATGAAACAACGATTTGACGATTAATTGTTTAATAAATTTGAGTTAACGGTGCAAAAATTATTGTTTTCTTAACCAAAACTACTTACCAGAAGATAATATATGATACACAAAAAATGCCAAAATGACGACTAAAAAGGAACACAGGGACTATTGGTTGCTGAAACTCTAGGATGTGATAATTGTCAAAAACAAAAGTAAAATCATTTATACCTTTACAAAAGGTGATAGTAGTATACAGTATAACGTCAGAATGTTGAAAGAACTTTCAACCAAGTACAAAAACATTACGTGTCCTGTTACTGAACAGTAAATCCAGCTTTGTGATCCCTTCCTAGAAAAAAACAGATATTAAAAAGGGCATTGTTGTAAAACTTGTGTTATTATTCCGAATTTATAATTTCCGTTGTCAGGTAGATCTTATTGACTCAGATAGTCTCAGTCATACCGAGAAAGCAAACATACATCGTACCAATATAATCTTACAAAATTTGTAATTCTCAGATCTATAACTTTCAAAAAGAGCCAACAAATAAGCCTACAACCTAGTAGACATATTCTTGCCACTTGAAGCGCCATCTATATTGCAATCTGAAAATGGCAGAAATTTGTCAACAATGTGGTAAACAGCTTAAAGGTATTTTGGCCATCACTAAAAATCATCCGTGGAAAGCTTCACCATCCACAAAACCAGAACAGAGTTGAAAGAGTTAATCAAGATATCAAAAAAATGTTTTGAATTTGGATACAGGATAATAAATTTGATCGCTGGAATAAAGGAATGATATTCGTGGAATTTATGAAAAATAGAGCACATAATTCTGGTATTAAAATAACATCATACGAATTTCTTTTTGGCTGCAAACTTAAAGTAGGCATACAATGTTTTTTCTATCCGAAGATGTTTTAAAAGCCATATATATGTATAATATTTTGTAAAGAATCGAAGATGTAATTAGAAAAATGAGTATAAACTATAATAAACATATTTAACATCAGTATAGTTTAAAAATATAATATTAATGGAAAATATAAATTTACTATAAATAGGAATTTTATGAAAATAATGTATAGATTCTTAACGTATTTTAAATAAAAGATTTTGCAGAGAATGGAAAGTGCATTGTTAAAATATACATAAACTCTTATAAGGATTTTAAGCATCAAAATATGATAAAGATACATTAGCGATAAAACTTATATGTATGCAGAATATTACTCATGAAATTCTTAATATTATACATATTGTTACTTAAACATAAATTACATTTAGAACAGGTTTTGGTTTTCTAAAAGAGAGATAGGAAGTACTAAATGCATAGAAAAAAATTAACGCAACAAAAAACTGATTTCTCTTTAGTACATTAGTATAATATTCCTATTTTTTAAAATAATGGAACTTGAAGTAACAATCTTATTCTTGAAATATTTTTATTACGGATCACATGTATTAGGTATTCAATTTTCATTTAAAAATAAGTCCATATTAATAGTTCACATAAGACTTCTGTAAGGTTTTCTAAACAGAAAATAGTTCACGAAAGATATACATCTATAGTAATTAACAATTACCCTTAATTATTTGTTATCCATGTGTGGAACACGTGTACTTAATCTCGATTTGAATATTTGTAACAGAACCAATGAAATCGGAACTTTTTTATGCGCTCCTCATTTCATTCTTTTATTGTTTAATCGATCTACAAAGAGAACTCAATTCATAATAAAAAACACCGTTTGGAAAAAGTGTAAAACTTAATAGTTATAGCTTTTTTTTACATTTTTATGTCTTTAATTATGATATTATTATTATTTATTTATTTACTTTTTTAATAAATCTCAAATTTTACCCAAAATTCTAAGTTTTCCACTGGAAGATTGGTTTTGCAAAACTAAAGGGATTTAACAATGATCAAATCAAAAATAAGTGTTCCTAGAAACATTTATGTTGCGTTTCTAATAAAACTAATTTTATAAAAGCCATTTATTATAATTTTTTATAATTTTCATACATTTCAAGAATACAAGTGTAGATTTTGTTGCTCAAAGTATTTGTTTCTTCACTTAGACTTTTTACCCATATTTTTGAACAAGGACAATATAGATATATATTCAAAAGTAAAATTTAATAGAATTTCTAATTTTTTGTTAGAATTCATCATTTTTTCTTTAGTTTGTTTCGTTAAATTCTCATTACAAGTAAACATTTAGGTATATTTTAGCAATTTAATCACCAAAAAGGAATTAATTGAAATCAATCTGCGACACAACAGTTGGTATACTTCACGTATTGTTTAAATATATCAGTAACGACGTATCTTCAGCCTTCTTCAAAACACTTTTGATTAAATTAAGGAAATGTGTCCAAAGCGTCACGTATAGTCTGAGCGTAAAGCATGACTCATAAACGACAAGATTTTCGAAAATCTGTCGCTGTAAAAGGCAGAGGAGGATGGCTTGTATTTTCAACCCAAAACCGTAGTTTAGAGCCGCTCGAGGTACAAGCCAGGAGAAATAAACATCGCATATAATCGTATTAAAAAGACACCGAGTACGTGAGGTTTTTTGGATGCTATAGAAAATATACCCGTTTTTATACCTTTAAGCACAGAAGTTTAGAAGATAGTGGCTTCGTTCTCGAGCAGAAATGGGTTGAATTTTTTTTTTCTGTATATGAAGCGAGTAAAGAAATAGTTTCTGAGACTCTTATGAAATAATGAGTGGGTATGTCTGCATTTCTGATCCATTAGGTTTATAGTATGAAATTAGGTGGAAGTCCATGTATCATAATATTTCACGAGGAAAATTAATATTAAGAAAAAAAATTAAAGTTATTGATTAGAAAAATAAGAAAATAAAGAGTACTAAAACTAACTATAAACTAATATTAATTCATGTTAATAATAATAAATAAACAATAAACAACGACTTAAAAAGTATGTATGATCTTCAAATAAAATGTTAAATTTAATGCAACGTCTTTTTGGTTTTTGATTTTAGTGTAATGTTTCTAAGAATCACTACACAAAATTAAACATTTTTAAAATAAACTAAACTCAATCAATCACACACGCAAAAGTTTTTTAATGAAATAATTAAATTTATCTAATATATAATATCTATAAAACTATTTATCTTACTTTATAAAGATAAGCACAAATAAATTATATTTCTTGATAATTTATTAAATGCAAATAAGATTAATTTTACTTAATTATTACGAGAAAATAATTAATAAATATTCAATTTTGCAATAAAGAAATCAAAAATGGATTTTCTGTAAAATTTAATAGTTTTCAAGGATGAATTATTAGTAATATTAATATTTATATAACAAAAACTAACAATACATTTACTAATTATGTATAATTTCTATTATAATGAATTAATAATGATTTTCAGTTTCAGTTCAATAATTTAGATTTTAAAATGAAATTAATTATTTCTTAATTATTATTAAAAATGATTATTATTGTAACACTAAACACTTATTGCAATGAAAAAATAATTAATGAATGTTAAACATGGTGATAATACATTCAATGGAAACAAGATTTTCTTTTCTTTCGAGTCTCTTATTTATAATATTTAAGAGTTTAATTTTGAACATAAATTCTGAAACAAAATAAAATGTCATGCTATCAGTTTTTTTTTAATAACTTTTCTGTTGGAATGCGATTAGTTTTCCTTAAATTTATATTTGATAACGAAAATAAGTTCCACTGTTACCATCTATATACTTCCAGTAGCAAAAATGAAGTAATCGTAGACAAGTACATTTCCAGTACATACAGTAAATTAATCCAAAAGTCTAGAAAGAGATTTTTCCAAGAACTTCGAAATTATTTGATTATTTCTGATAAATTGATTTGTAAATAAAGTGTAAGTAAGATTTCTGTAACTTTATATATATTCTGAGATAGCCAGAATTCAATTTGGAGGCAACATTTTGTGGAGATATCTACATTTATTGTATAATCACTAGATTTATTTAAATTCTGGATATCAAAATTCAATTCTATTTTATATTTATTTAAATATATATGTATTTATTTAAATTCTATTTCATATTTATTTAAATATATATATATATATATATATATATATATATATATATATATATATATATATATATATATATATATATATATATATATATATATATATATATATATATATATATATATATATATATATATATATATATTTATTAAAATTCTATTTTATATTTATTTAAATGTATATATATATTTATTTAAATTCTATTTTATATTTATTTAAATATATATATATTTATTTAAATTCTATATTTAAATTCTGGATGCTTTTCAACTTACAACTGTAAGTTGAAAAGCACCATTACAACTGTTTTGCTTAATATTTGCAGTATTATTGAAAAAGCTTATGAAAAATTCGAAGAGATCTTTCAGCACTTCAGTCTAATTGTTAAAAAAATATATCATCCTAGAGTGAAAAAAAAATTATTTTTGCTGAGAATTTTAAGCACACAAGAGTCATTTCTGCTAACAAAAATTTTAATTTATTTGTGACCCTGATATCATTTTGTTGTATTTTCCATATTGAAGTGAATTTATCTTAATATCTAGAAAACAAATGTTCTTGAAATTGAAGTCAACCATCTATAAAATAAAAATCTTTATTTACGCTTAGCCAGATTCATAAATAAGATAGTTAATTTCAAAATAATAATCATTCGTATAAATTTCTTAATTTTTAGTTTTAAAATTTCATTTGTCTGCCTTTCTAATACGTTAATAAATTTCCTATAGTCCAATTATAAGAATTATTTTGTTGTTAAAATTAAGCTGAACAATGGTAAATAATTTCTAGTTAATATTAAGCACGATTTCCATTTGTTTTTCTATATTTTTGATTTCTAAAAATAAATTTGCTACATTTGTCTAAATATATTTTCCGCTTAAAGCAAACATTTTTGTTAACCCAATATCTTAAAACATTTTTTAATAAAGTATTGCTTACTAGCTCCGATAGAAATATGCACTTCCAATGTTCATGAAAACTTTAACCCTGAAAACAAATTTAATGCATCATATTTTTGAAGCAAATATTGATTTGGTATATTAAAATGTTTTATGAAAGGCTTTTCATGTTCTTGGTGGATAATATTAAAATACATGAATTTCTAAGCAAAGAGTCTAAACAAGTTTAATTATTTAGTTATAAATTAATTAAATGCCAAAATAGCAACTATCGTCAATAATTCGCTGAAATTATATACGCAATAAAATAAAAATTTTCTGTTAGAATTTAACTATTTATTTTTGATTCTAAAATAACTAATGTTTATCCAGAAAAGGAAAGGAAACTGTTGACTAAAATTGAGGAAACCTTTCTTCCTTTTCCAAGCTCAGAAACACTTGAGAATGTTTTGAATCTAAATCCAGTTAAGATATGCCGAGAATTGAAAAAAATGCATAAATTATATTTTAATTTAAGTAACCTTCAAGAGTACAACTAATTAAAATATTTATTGCCAAATATAACAAAAAAGATTGATTAAACCATTAGATATTATATTTGTATATTACTCTTGTACACTTAACGTATGCGTTTATGTATATAGGTCTGAAAATATATTTAACTATATAATACACGCAAAGACTTACTTATTATTTATTAGTCTAGTAAAAAATAGTTTTGAAAGTAAGTGCTTAATATTAGGCTTAAAAAATTATTTTGCTTAACATTTTAGTCGATATGTAAGCAATAAATTAATGATCATAACGCAAGGTAACAAAAGTAAAATAATTTTTTTTTAAGAACGCATTGCATTCTGTTAAGAAAAGAATTGAGTTGAGCAGTCAAATAAGTTTTTCTTTCTCTCGTGCGAGCGCTCAGTTCAAGAGAATTAAAAACAATTATTTATAAAACATCATTGTATAGGAAGACACTCGAACAACTTACCAAACTATTGTGCTAAAAATTGATAAGAAACAAACATCTGAGTCAGTTGTTATTCAAGCGATCAAATATTTGTTTTCAGTTTCCAATTCTTAAGCGCTGGAAAGAAAAGAAATAAATCCTGGGTATTCAGAAGCATTATTTGAGTTTTAAAAGCTGCATTTCTTTTCCCCATCGCATGATAAAAGCTTTCCTTCATTCTAGGATTTCTATACAAATCACTTAAGAATGTATTTGAATAATAATGTGCCTTGTTTGCATAACAAAAGTGGGATCACACCTCCAAACCGCGCTCATTTCGATACACTTCAAAACATTCGTGTACCAATTCCGAGAAAATGCGTTTCAGTATTCTATACACCCTTATAAAATAACAGAACAACATAACACATATTTTATTCTTCGGAAAATGCGAGAATAAAATATCGTCTGAAAGGCTGCCGCCATTTTTTTCTGGCTTGTTATTTCTCTTCCATCTATATATCGCTCTCATTTTTATAAAGAATGCCTTTTGGTCATTTTCTTTTCCCAGAAAAGTCAGAAGTCTGCTTTTGTATTACATATATATGTATATAGATACATGTATTTCATTTCTTTTTGTGAAATAAAGATCTATAGAATGGTGTTTCAAGTATTTCTCAAAGTCCAAATTTACGGGGGTAAAAGTGAACGAGTTTTTTATTTCCATGGAAAAGAATAAAATTGTTTTTTTTTTCCATAAAAGTGTTCATTTTCTGAAAGGAACAAATCCTTTTTATGGTAAACCATGGAAAATATCTCAGATCAAAAGAAGATGTGTTCTAAACCTGTGTGTTTATGATTCTTTTCAAAGGGATCTGGTGTTTTTATACAAATCCTAACACTCTATTTTGTTAGCATCTCTTTTACAGCATACTTGCTTTACTTCCAATCATACTAAAGCGTCTTATTTCAGGCTTAAACTATTCTAGATCTGTGTAGTAAGTAGAATAGTTAGATGCTTCTAGAGAAATTCGAGGCAGAATTTGTCTAATCTGCCATTATCGATTGATGTATCAATACATAAATTTACTGCAAATTATTTATTCAAATAAGTAAATTTGAGTTAAATTCCGAAGATAATAAAGAAGGCAAGAATTGTTTCAGTTAATGTAAGAAATAATGAAAAAAAGAAGCTTTTAGTACCTAAATTAACATAATATGAACGTTCAAAGAACTGAACAAAAAAAGTAATTTTTCATTCATATTTTGCAAACACATATTAAAATATCATGAATTTTCAGACTAGAAAAAGAATAGTTTTCCAACTATATTACGTTGTTACTTTCTGTTAAACAATATGAAGAAGCATAAATGTGGAAATTTATTCTGAATGAAAGTTTTATATATTGGTATTATGGGAGTCTGTGGGCTTTATTATCAGGATTAATGACCAATAAATATTAAATTATTTATTTATATATATTCAAAGAACAAGATAAAGCTATTTACAGTATTTACAAATTAATATCAAAGCACATTGTAACATCTAGTTATAATTTGAAAGTTCAATATAAATTCGCGTCTTTTTTCATCCATCAGATCGTCGTTCTCCTCGTCGTCTCTTTCCTTCTCTCTCTTACTCTTTCTTCTGCCTATGTCCAGAGACAAACATGTGAATGACCCTCTGGTGGCGCTTTCAATCCCACAATCGGCAATCCTAATGACAATAGCTGACCTCAGCATTCGTCTGGAATCAGAATTTCACCTGAAATAAAAAATGAAAAGGAGCAGTAACATGTTCAAGAAGAAATTTGTAAATATTGTTGCAAATTCTCGTCTAATTCGTCTTTTTAATTCTCATCTAAATCATAGTCTTTGTTCCTCGAATCTAAGATTCCGTCGTGGAGGACTCCTTCATCTTTATCTGGTTAGGTAACAGTCTGAAATAAAATGTTTTAGTCTTAAAAAGTAGCAAGTCTGTGGGTAAAAAAGTCAAAATCAGGAGTTGGTCGTCATCGGTGTATTCTTTTCCTGTTTCAGCACATTTTAAGGTACATCGGGCCAAGGCTTCATGTACTCTACACAAGTACTAGTAATCAGGGGACCTTCGAGAAAACCAATTTTTTGAACATCGTAGATGTCATTGTTTTTAACTTTGATTATTTTGTAGGGGCCTAAATATTTTGATTTTAGCTTGAGACCTGGACCTTGTTGTATACGTTTAATAGCAACAATATCATTTAATTTGAATTTTCTTGCTGGTTTTCTTCTTAAATTATAAGTTTTGCGATTTTCATTTTGAACTTTTAAAATTTGTTTTTTTAACTTTTTTTCTAAGATTATCGCGGTTATTAATGAAATCTATTTGCATTTCTGCGTCTAAGAGATCTTTAATTTTAACGTCATTTTTTTGTTTCATTTTTGTACGAAATAACAATTCAAATGATGTTGTATTAATACTTCTGTGAAAATTTGAGTTTATTGCCTGTTGTATATTACTAACATGCAAATACCCTTTAGCTGGGTTGTCTATCGACAATTTAGACAGAACAGAAATTATATTGGCGTTAAGGCGTTCTACTTGTCCATTGGCTCTAGGTAAACCGGTAGTTATACAAATGTGTTTAATTTCTTCGCGGCAACACTATTCTTTGAAATTCTTTGAAATAAATGTAGAACCTTTATCCGAAATTATACAAGAGGGGTTACCGAAAACAGTTTTTAGGAATTTTAACTTCGAAATTACTTCAGAAACGTCAGTAGATAGTTGCGTAAAGCCATATAAATTTGGTAAAACTATCGATCACAGCAAATATATATTTATATCTCTTATGAGTGCTTTCTAAAGGACCTAAATGATCTACAGGATATGTGTGTAAAGGAGTGTCGTCTTTTTCGATTGGATGCAATTCTTGTTTACCTCTTTTTCGATTGCTTAAAATACATGGTATACAATTAGATAAACATTTCTCGATTTTTTTGTTTAACTTGAGGAATGTAGAAGTTAGAATTTAAGGTATCTTCTGTTCTTTTAAATGCAAAATGACCTTTCTCGTGTGCAGATTTAATTATACTCATTTGTATTTCGTCTGTGACTACTAACAGTTCATTACCATTAACATATTTATAAAGAACATCATTTTTGAGTAAATAATCATCATTAGGTTTTTGTTTTAACATTTCTTTGATTATTTTGGTATGTTCGTCTGTGTTTTGTGCTTGAATTATTTTTAGAGTTAAACTGTCTTGGGCTATTATACAAATTGGATTCCTGCTTAAAGCATCGACATGTCGCATACTAGAACCTTTCCTGTGCTCAATTGTGTAGTCAAAATCACTTAGCATAAGAGCACATCTAGCAATTTTTTTGCATAAATATTTTTTGTTCATTGTCATAGCAAAAGCATTGCAGTCAGTAACTATTTTAAAAGGAATTCCCAACACACATACCCTAAATTTTCTTAAAGCTTCTATGACAGTCATAACTTCTAATTCGTAACTAGAATATTTTTGATCAGCTTCTGTTGTTTTCTTACTCATGTAGTAGACAGGGTGGAACTGATTATCTACTAGAAACTTTTGAATAAGAGTGACACCATAACCATCAATGTATACAATCACAATGAATTTTGGTTTCCCTTTGAGGGTTAAAAATTGTAAGAACGGGTTCCGTGGATAAAATATATTTCAATTGGTTAAAGGGGAATTTCTTTCAGTTTCTTCAATTTTAAATTTAGACTCTTTCCTCAATAAAGCACTTAAAGGTTTAGAAATTATAGAATAATTCTTAATAAACTTTCTAAGATAATCAGTCAATCCTAAAAAGCTCTGAACGTCTTTTGCACTTTTTTGTTTGGGAAAATTGATCACAGCTTTCGTTTTATTTGTTGAGGGATATAATTTACCATTTATTATTTTATAGCCCAAAATATCTATTTCACGTTTCAAAAATTTACATTTCTTTAAGTTTAATTCCAGTCCATATTCCGACGATGTTTGTAGGACAAGTTTAAGTTTTCTAACACCTTTGGTTTCGTTTCCGGCAGGAATAATTAAGTCATCCATGTAAATCATTGCAACACCTTCTTTTAATAATTGTCGAAACACATTATTAATGCATTTTTGAAAAGTACTCGGAGAACTAGTTAATCCGTATGGGCACTGCGAAAATTCATACTGACCATCATGTGTAACGAAGGAAGTATATTTGCAAGAATTCTCCTCAACGTCAACATAGAAGAAACCGTTTTTTAAATCCAAAGTTGTGAACACCACGGATGAATGTAATTGATCTATCACGTTATCCATAACTGGTAAATTGAAATGTTTACGAAACATTTTTCTTATTAAGCCGTCTATTATCAATACAAAGCCTATGAGAATTATCTTTTTTTCTTAACTAATACTACAGGTGAAGAGAAATCGAAAGAACTATTACGAATTATTCCCTTAGCTAACCATTCTTCAATATTAGCTTCAACTATTTTTTTCTCAAAAGGTGGTGTAGTTGTTCCAGGGGGGGGGGGGATTCATCAGTTAAATAAATTTTTATCTTAACATCAACAGTTTTAATTTTATTTGGAACATCTTTTTATTAATGTGTGTAGTTCAGAGCACAATGACTTCTCTTTAATATGGTTTGTTAATACTCTTCTCTTTAATATGGTTTCAACAATATTGTCATTGATCAATGGGCAGAACTTTCTTGTAGACCTAATATAATTTTAAGTATATGACAAGATTAATATATGTTTTTTTTTTTTTTGAAAAACTTCAGACTCAAAGAACTAGAAATATGTTTCTATGTTAATTTACATTATAAGTTTAATAGGATTCGTGAAAAATAACAACAAAAGTACTTCACACATGTATTAATGTTAAAAATGTGAACTGTTTTTAAAGATAATTGAAAGTTGTGTAACCAAAAAAAAATTTCCGTTAATTTTTTTTCTTAATGTCTCTTTTTATGTTTTCTTTCAAGTTTTTTACCTACGCTATTTTCAATAATAAATAATTTGTGATTATTAATTTTAATGCGTGACGAAGATGTTTATAAACTAGGGTAAAAAAAATGACATCACTGCAAACTTCCCCAATATTTTGTAAACAGAAACCTTTCAAATTGTGATCGTTCAATTTGTAGAATCGAAAGTCTTGTTGTCGGTTGTTGAGCAGTTACCATGGCTGTAATGCTCTTGATTGACTTAAAATTGAGGGATTGCTTTTTTCTGTCGGAGAAGTCTAGCGGAGTCTTAGAGAAAACTTATACTTCCACATTCGTGGTTCCCTGATTAAAGGAAAGACGCTGCCATCTGACTTAATTTCGTATAGTCTTCGGCTAGCGAACTTGGTTTGTTCAAGTGTCATAGGTAGCAACAAAATAATAATAAAATATTTATCAAAAATGAAATATTTTATAGTCATTACTTCTATGTAAATTCATTGATTACATAGAATTAATGTAAATTCATTGAATCCTTAAATTATTCTTCATGTAATTAACTTTTAAAAATGTAAAGTGGAAAAAAAAATAACCAGTAATATTTCGAATTTCTCAGAGATAATATTTAATATCTCTATGTAAACTGCCTAAAGTCATGAGGCATTTTTATGTCTTTTGTGCAAGTTCTTTTTTAGGAGGCTCATTCAAATATTTTCGTATTCATGTGTCACATGGGGGAAACCCGGAAAACTCCTGAGCAACCACAGTTACAGATGTGCAACGTGCGGTTTTATACTACGAAATATTTTCTTATATCTGCAGTGTATTCTTTGTGAATGGAGTAAAAGCTATGAAGTAAGAGCGACGATAACTTTACGACTATTGTCAGAAAAACTATATTATTAGAAATCATGGGGTACCGTGTAGAATCGGGTAACCTTATATTTTTATGGATTTTGTAGTGCAGCCACATCTTGTTAATCACATCTTGCCATCTATTTTGGCATCAAAAAATAGCCCAACAATCAAGAGTTATCCGATTTTAAACTTTTACAGAAAACATGTACTCCAAGAAAACTTAAAACTTTCACATAGATGTTTTCCGTATCCTCTAAAAGCTTATAGATTTTCACATTTTTACTTCCTCTATTATTGTGTTTCATTAAAATTACTTAAGTTTTAATCAATATTTATATTCTTTAGGGTAATTTTTTTATTTCTATTTTTTTTCTATTTCTAATTCTATTTCCATAAAGGAAATTGGAATTTATTATAATATACCACGATTATCAACACTATGTACTTCTTTAACTGTTTATATTTATTCATATAGATATTATAAAATAAATTTATATTGTATCTAAAAGGACTGAAACTATTAAAGGAAAATTTTGTTTGTAGATCCTGTTTATTACAGTTTAAATAAATAGACTTAAAATATTGAATTATACTTAAAAAAGTAATATTAAAATAAATATTAATAAAAATAAATGTTAATAAATGGCTTCATTAATAAAAATTTTTAAAACGCATGTTTTGTTAAGAAAATGTATTGCTTAGGAAGAAAATGTATTGCTTGCAAAACTGTCAATCGTCTTTTTCATTTATAATTAATTCAACAAACATTAGTTATTTAAGACAATTAATAAATGAATAATATCAATCATCAATCAAAATGAAAAAACGCATGAATTTTAAAAAAAAAAAAAAAAAACTTCAAATGCGTGAGAAATTTTCTCTATTTAATCCTAAATATTCTAAAATAGTAAAATAACTAAAAACAACTTTTTTTTAAAATTAATAGCGGGATAAGTACTCACAGCCGATATTCAAAAAAATAAACGATTGAAAAGGATTTCAGAATAAAAGATAAATTGAGAAATGACGCTGCTAAAACTTTATTTTATAGCTTTTATTTATCAGCAATTACATACTCAACTTATTGGTAATGATTTACTTGAATATTTCATAAGCCTTTAATTGAATTACAAATAAATTGCTCAAAAGTCAATAATTAACTTCAATAAACACTAGAAGACATTATTTATTGCAAGAATAAAAAATTATGATTTACTTTTTCCTAAACACAAACATTTCTATTCAGCTTTTGGAATGGTTTCCTAACAATTGATATACGACCTGGAATCTTTCCGTTCTGTGATTTACGTTTGACACCAGCTCTATAAAGAATGCAGGCGCACCGAACATAACGCATTACCATTCATTGAAGGAGATCCATTTTGCTTATAAGAATTCCTCAGGATGAAGCATGACTCAGTAAAATACGAGAGACACAAAATCAATGTTTTACTGCTTCTTTCTAGTTTTCTTTGCTCACACATAAATCAGCTCCAAAAATTTACTGCTCCTTTCCAGCAATGGGCAATTGTAGATAAATAAATGCATTGCTACTGGACGTTCTCATGCACATATTTCAAAGTGAGCATCCGAAGCTGCGAACATTCGCAGTTCTGATTGGGTATTTGTCATTGGGAGGATATCCATTTCCTGCTCTCTTATTGGTCAGTGTGAGAGATGTTTTAAATAACACCAAGAGCGAACAAAACTTGACCACTTGTGCTGGAAAATAAATTTCAAATGATATGTATTGTACGAAAAATGCTGTAAACTATTTCTTCTATGTATTTTGCTTAAAGGAAGTCGTTATGTATTTCGTATATAATAACATATGTAATATTCAATTCAAATAAAATTTCGCCATTTTGCAAGCTACGGGAACGATTATATTACTGGATAATAAGATATTGCACTCTGTGGCCTGTAAATGTTTTTTGCATTAAGTATTTGGGCTTTGTTACACTTGCTTATTCAAATAGAATCGTATAAAAAAATGCTTTAAGATTATATAAAAAATATATAATACCTGTTAAAAACAATTCTAAGTAAAAGTAAACATGTAAAGATTTAATTATTAATCATTACAATTTCAATATTTAAAATCTACAAAAAAAATCTATTTTCTTGGGTGAAAATACTTCTATTATGATCAGAATTTGAATTTTGTCTTTAAATATTTTGTATTAAATCCAAAATAATTTGAGTTTACAATTTCATATCGTTTTATATTTTCATATTTTTTTTAACAAGTACCTTTCATTAAAATAAATCATATATTAAAGTATAGATAGAGAGATATAAATGTTAATATGTGTTCATATAGTAATTTTAGATATATATATGAAAGAAAATTTGGGCTGATATTTATTTTCTGCATTTAATTACCAATATATTACATATGAAATAAAGAAAGGAACAGACGCAAAACAAATGTGACTTATTTGATAAGTCTATTTATTAAACAAAGAGCAAAAAAAGATGCTGTATGTTTGACATCACTAATAAAAATTGCAATTTTTACTTCCTGGAGAAATTTCAAAAAAGAACCTATTTACAAAAACCGATATAACATGGTTGGTTTGATGGTTAATGCATAGTATGCCCTTCAGACGATGTAATACAGGCAATACAACGTCTAGGCATGTTGAGTATAAAATTATCTATCTGTTCTTGGGAAATCTTACACCACTCAACATGGAATGCTCTCCTAAATTCTGGTAGACATATAAGGAGAGTTTAATGAGCTGCAATTTGTCAACCAAGCATATCTCACACATGCTCTATTGGATTCAAGTCCGGAGATCATGCTGCTCAGTCCATACTGGTGATATTCTCCGACTGCAGACATTCGTCTACGATGTTTGCACGGTGAGGACGGACGTTGTCATCCATAAACAGAAATTCTTCACCAATGGCTTCCCAAAACAAACGTAGATGTTGTTCCAGAATGACCTCTGGATGGATGTAGTCTGTCATGGTTAATTCTGAACATGCAGGTTAGTTCTGGAGCCCAGAATAATTCCTTCCCAAACATACAATCTTGCACCAACGTAACTGTGTCGTTCAATGGTGTTCTACTGGCGGTCTGGTCCTCTGGATATGAAAGTCCAACGAGAATCAGACTGAAAGCTAAATCTGGACTCGTCCGAACAATTCACACAAGATTATTATTGCAGTGTCCACAATGCGTACTCTCCACTCCAAGCTAACCGCAGGCGACAGTGAGTTGAGGTAAGTGGAACACATCTGACTAGCCTACGAGCATATAGCTCAAAGTGCTCTAAGGTCCTGTACACGGTCTGCCTTGAAACTGTTGTACCGGTAGCTGAAGACAACTGACGATGCTGTTTTCTGTATGCAGCTTTTCATGTTTTTGATGTTGTTTTTGGTATGCTTCTTTTGGCAGTAACTTCCAAATACCAGTCCTCATTCGGCGATGTAGCTGGGGAGTGACCTGTGCTGTAACGTCAACTCACATTACCATCATCTTGAAACCGTTGCCAAAGCCTGGAGCGATTCCAAGTTCCTGGGTACGTTCACATTCCATATAGCCGATGATTCTACCACGTAAAACATCATTCAAATGCTTTTTTGTGCCATAACTATGTGGTTATTGCATTGAAAGGCTTTTAAAGCGCTTGTGAACAATTTTACTTTTATTTGCAACCATTCCTTATGTACCCCTCTTACACTCTTGGCGTTATAACGTACTATCAGTGCCATCTAGTGGTTTCTTGTCATTTACATATTATTCTTCAAGATTTGTGAGATAATTCTACACGTGAAATTTTTATATTAAAGTTCAATTTCCATGTGATTCTGAATTATCCTTAATTTATGGACATGAGTGTATATATTATTTTTTTCATTACTTGTAAATTGCTTAAAAGTTTTTATTTAAAGAGTTGTTACTAAGGCCTATTTTAGAATTGTTATTAAAAAATGCATATCTTATCTTTAATTAAATGTTATCAGATTGTAAAATATCATAAGAAAGTTTTAAGAAATGCATAAAGTTTTAATGTTGTGTCATTCATTTATCGGAATCTTTATGTCACAAATCAATCATTGAGGTTTTTCTTCTACCAACCCCTTCTTCATTCACAAAATAATAGATCATTAATAATTATTTCAAGAATGTACAGAGGTTTTTAAGTGTTTGACAGTCATCTATGAAAACTTCGTAAAAATAGTAACGTTTACATGAAAGAACTCACTATTATAGAAATGTTACTAAGACAGGATGAATTATTGAAAATCTCTGAATTTTATTTTCACTGTACAATAGCCAATATTATTAGATTAGTGCTATTTGACTTTATTCTCTTTTTTACTGTTTCATAAGAGAGTCAAACTTGTGTAAGAACTCACAAAGGAAATGATGAATGTTAGGAAAACAATAATAAATGAGACCATCATATTGTAGTTGAAAAAATAAAGAATTACATTATTATTATTATTCTGATTAGTCTATTAATGGAAAGCCATAGCTTCAAATTCTTGAAACTTTTAAAATTGAAATTTTTGTTGAGATATGTTTTTTGATATACTTAAAATATTTTGACTCATTCTACAATCTATTACATTTATAAGCGGGAATTTTTGATTTAGCCTCAGGCGATCAATCGTTTCTTAACAGAAAATTTGCATTTTTGATCTTACCTTAGATACAGATCAGTTTTCTTAAGTACAAATCAACGAAATTTAAACTTTATCAAACTATTGTATCACACTTGAGAAAAGTCTGCTATTTTTAGATTTTGGAAGAACATTCAAAACAATATAATTTTGAAAAAAAATATATTTATTCTTTAAAACTAAATTAATGCCATTATTATTAGTTCATAATTTTAATATTTAGTTAATTTACATAGCTAAGTTTATAATTTTAAATTTTTCCATTAATTTTTCTAAATAATTATCTAAGTTTTTTCATAATTTTTTTATCACATAAATTTTGTCATTTATAAATATATATTTTAGAAAATTTTATCATTTATAATAATATTTTATCACTTATTTAATGATTTAGCTATGGATTAGTTTATTTTGTATGTAAAGATATTTCATATCGTTTAAGGATAAGAAAAACAAACCAGATACTTGTTTTATTTCTTTTTTAAACTATATTTAAGTAAATAAAAAGTAAACAATCAATAAAAATAAAGAAGTCAAGTCTACTTATAAATGCATAATAAGGGAACGATGATACAAATTTGTTTTCTTTTTTCAGATGGATTGCAGTTTTACATGGAATCCATTATCCTTAAAGAAAACACAGCCCTTGTGTCCCCAATCCACGACAGGCACAGCAAAAATTCAAACGAGGATTACGACTAAAACTCTTTCTGTGTCCCTTAATGGAGGGCTCTTCCGCAGCACGAATTTTTCCAGTGCCCAAATGGAGACAAATAGGAAGCAGCCTCAAGGCTGTTAAAGTGAGCAGAATCCATCCAGACAGCAGCTGAATGCCAACGTCTCCAAGCCGGGACTTGAAAGGTGAACACTTGCCTCATCGCCCCCCCCCCCTTTTGATGCCCGGAGCATTCACTAGTGGAGAAAATATTAACAAATGTGTGCATGAAATGGTGTATGCAGAATGAATCTTTGAATATCTCGGTGAAAACAAAGTTCGGGAAACAATTTTTCAGTGTTCTTCTGTTTTGCTACCTATTTTAGTTCAGACTGTAAGACTATAAAGTCTCATTGACTGAATTAAAATTTACTAAAATTAATTTGATATCTTTTGTTGATATCTTTGCTGTTGAGATTTATTAACATTTATTAGCGCTGTAAGAATACATATTTCATTTTAATCACAAACCATCTTTGAATCGTCATTTTCATATGTTGAACTTACCTCTTTCTCCTTTAAGAAACACATTTTATCATTGGTTACATATTTAAAACAAAATTCCCCCGTTGATTAATTATCAGATTTAAATCCAGAAATTTTGGGGAATAAACGTGAACTTATAAGAACTCTCTATGCTGTAAATAAAATTATATCATTAGGGGATTCTTAATTTTTCAGCTTAGAATTACTTTGATTAAAAATAATTAATACAATTAAATTAACCAAAAAATTACAATTGGTACAATTTTTTATTTTAAAATTCATAATGCGAATTGCTTAAGGATGGTTTGGATTTCAACAAACGCATGCTTGAATAAATATAACTGAAATATTTTTGAATAACTATACTTTCAAAATTTTCTTTACTACTCTATATCTATAAAATCTGATTTAAATACTGTTAAATAATTAATGATATTGCTTGTGCTGAAATGTATTTTAATTAGAAATTATTTTATTAATTTATTTCGTTTTTCCATAAAGTAAATTCAAACATTTTTACTGTCAGCTTATTTATATTGATATCTTAATGAAAAACATTTTTAATCTTTTGCTACAAATCTGGTGAAAAAATAAACATTCACATGAATTTATATTAGAAATATATCCTTGTTAATTGTATGTACATCTCTTACAATAATAATACGAATATGTAAATTTGCAAACATAAATTATGTGAAAATAAACATAACTTACAAATTATGTTTCTATGATGGGAACATTTAATATCAATGGATTAATCTTAGAATAGGATTCAAATTCTTATTAGTTAAACAGTCAAAGTGATTAAAATGTCAGTTTAAAAATATTTTATCGGTATAAATTTTAAGATGAAATGTGTGTTTCGGTTTTTCGTTAAAGACTTTTACGGTGAAATTTGCATAATACATGCTGTATTGATCAATAGACTTTGTGGTCTTTTTAATAACAGATAATGTATGTTTGATTCAGTTTGGATTACGTTATAAATGTCTCTTTACAGTATTGCAGATAGTCCTATAAGACTAGACATGAAATTGAATATAGCGTTATCACGCAATATTCAATCTATCTAAATGTCGCAAGTATTCTTTAGGCAAAATATTCTTTTGTTGAAAATTTTCTAAAAAAAAATCTCATGAATGAATTCAAATTAATATGGTTACGTCTATGGATATTGAAATTCCTCTTTATTGAAACTGCCAATAGAAAAGACAGTGTACATAAATGTTTGAACCAATAAAATTGCTTCTTGAGATTTATACTGTGTAATTTTAACGTTGCTAAAAAAAATTCGAATTCAAACACTAGCAAAAATAACAAGCGTTCAAATGAAGTGGCGACATGTTTAGGCAAATTTAAGAACATTTCCTTCCTTTCAAAAGATGAAAAGTGGAAGTATTCACCTTAAGTCTTCAAACATTAAATACAAGAATCCATTAGACATAAAAAGAATTTTAATTAAAGGCTGAATATTATATTTAAAAATAGCATATTATTCAACGGTAGAGAATATGAATTTTGACAATTATATTTTCCCAGGTAATATAATTAGTATTTTAAAAATTAATTTGTAATGGTAGAATACTTCTTATGAATACATATAATAATTTCAGCTCAAAAGTTTCAGCACACAAGATTTCTTTCTGTAGGAAATTAGAAGTATTTTTTGACGCTCATCGTTTCATATGTTTATATATACAAATGGATTCATGTCGTTGTCTCTTTACGATCACGTTTTGCACAGTGTCAATCAAGAAAGGGATTTATAGTTGAAAGTAGATTCCGAATCATACACACTGAAAGCATTTTTTTTTTTACCTTAGAGATGGAAATTGAAATTATAAATTGTTGAATTGAAAGTGAAACTACTCAATTTTCAGTTTAATTGTAGGTACTTAGCGCTGTTTAATTCAATTAAAATGTACGCATTAATAAATGTAATTGAATGATAAGCATCAGAATTGACAATACATAATAATCGATAAGAATTTTTATTGTCTGTATATTATTTTCTAATGTAATAGAAAATAATATACAGGCATTATTTAATTCTTATTAATTTATTATGTAATTAATCAATAATAATCAGATATAGTGCAGTTGATGCATAGAATACTTTTTCTTATTTTCCATGAGAATAATCACTAACCTTAGCGCCAATTTCAAATTCTGGAAACTAAATTAAACTATGCCATTCCGATGATTTCAACAGTTTGTACACTTCTTTTTCATGTAAAATTTCATATTTAAAGGAAGTCCTTCACACTCTTCTCGTTCATCGGTCAAATATAAGCATGCTAAATGAAGGAACACGTTACCAAACTTAAGCAGATTCTTAACGGTGCAAGTACAATTGTCATAGCAAATATATTTTATTAATGTAAGGAATAAATTAAAGTAAATTTCAAGCTGAGGAACAGATTATTCAATTCAAAGCTGAGGGACAGATTATTAAAAGATTGTTGTTGAGCAATAGTCATTTTTTTAAATTTTCAGCATTAAATCTGTAAAATTTACGAAGGTTTGTAAAGTTATTACAAAAAACATTACCCGTCATAGAAAATGCAACATTAATAAAAAGTGGCCAGAAAATTAAGCAAATTTTAGGGTAGACGTACCATACGGCTTTATGCAAATGATAGAAAATGCATTGCTCTCTATCACACGTAGGATAAGATATAAGATGAGGAACCAGAAAAGTGAGCAGAATTCAAACCATTATTGCTGATCGAAAAATAAACATCAAAAATTTATTTTTAAAACAAAGGAGTCCGTAATTGCAGAGAATGCCAAGCCATGATTCATGAAATCAATTCCAGCAGACAGACGAGTTCATGAAAGGCATTGTGATTCTTCTGAAAAGGGCAATTTTTTAATTACGGCAAATCGCAGCTGACTTGAATGCGTCCACAGTGCACTGCATGATGATTGGGACAAGGAACTGTGAAGCATTTCTGGGTTGCCCGTGCAGCCAGAGTGAATTCAGCATGCGTGGATAAACGCGTTCGGCTGGAGGTGGTGGTGACCCCGCGAAGTACCGAAGTGAACCGAAATTCTGCCGCATGTGCAAGACACACTGGATGCTCCCATATCAAGCATAACCATTTGCCAATGATTGGTTTCTAGTGGTATGCGCTAACGATGTCCGTTAAGAAGACTCTCATTGATCATACACCATAGAAATTTCGAATGGTAGAAGGTTAGAGTGATGAGGATGACAGAATAGCAGAGTATCATCTTATCAGATGAATCTTGCTTCAGTTATTTCAGTGATAGTCACTAAATAAGAGTGTGGCGTTGAAGTGGAGACAGGTCCAATCCTGCCGCAATTGTGCAACACCCCACCACTTAATAACGCGGCATCATGGTTTGGGGTGCCGTTGTGTACGATTCCAGATCACTCTTGTTCGTATTCATGGGACTGAAACAGATAAACTTTCGTAGATAATGTGCTGCGGTCTGTAGCACTCCCTTATTTTCAGAGATTACCCAATGTCCTTTATCAGTAGGATAACGCCCGAACGCACATTTCTGGCATCAAACATCATGCCCTGCAAGGTATACAGCTGCTTCCTTTTCAGCGTGCTCACATCTGTAACTAATCTAACATGTTTGGGATATAAAATTAGATGCCATATTCAGACCCTGCCAATGCCTCCTTCAGAGAACGGACTGTGTCAAATAGATGGCAGGGAATGTGGAGCTATTTCTCAGGAATCTGTCCTTAACTCTAATTGACTCTGGGGCTAGACCTATTACTTCATGTGTCACCGTCCACGGTGGACCAACAACCAACTAACTTCCCCCTCTTCTCGCTCTGTATCATGCATATCATTTCGATATACAGATCACTTATTGTTCTTTGGTGTCTCTCTCTGTTTGCCGAGTTTCGTCACTTTCTGGCAATTGCTTATTGGTGTTGAATTTTCATTCTCGGGTAGTGTGATACAAGAAATTCGATGCCATTTTCTTTCTTAAGAAACTTTTTCCACTAATTTTCAAATATGAATTCTTTTTCACAATTTTCAGATGCTCACAAGAAATCCTTCAATTAAATGAATAGGAAAAACAAAATTTTGTTTCAACTTAAAAAAAAAAAAATCGCCCAACCTCTTTTATAGGCAGCGATTACTGAAACATTTTGTTGTTCCAAAATACTTATCTACACTTTAGATCCAAGTTGATCTCTACCAGTTCAGTGGAAGCAGCCGGTAAGATGTTTCCAGCAATTTCAATTCAGGGATACAGCAAAAAAATTGAATTTACTACATTCCGATAGTGAGAGCAAACCATAACTAATTTGCATCTCCATTGATCTTACTGACATATGTTGCTGCTGTTGTTAACTTCCATATACTAATCCAAAACTGGTTTCTACCAGTTCGGTGAATATGGAGGGGAGTCTTCGTAATTTAGAAGCGAGGTCCAAGCAGAAGTCAACATACAGTGCTTCACGTACCATCTTCAGAAGTATCATTTCACTTGATGGACATTGCAGCCATGACTTTTTTAACGTGTCCCATTTCACTTTAGTAAAAACAATTGATCTTCGGTTCAGTCAGAATTCGAATTCATATATCTTCTGATAAAAAGAATGCCATTCTAACCAAGCAGGCCTCCGCGGCTATAAGCTGAAGCATGCTACAAACTCATTTAAAGTGTAAATTGCAACGACCGAACACGATTAGGTGATGATTGAAGGATTATTTAAGTGTTTCTTCTTATTTGTGGTTTTTTTTACTGAATGGTATTATGATGTAATATATATTGATTTGTCACTTTATTTTCAAGAGTGATACATTTTTGAGATACTTTTTCTTGTATTTCAATGGATAACAATGATACTTCATTTCAAATTACGTGGAACCTTTCATGATTTCACTTTTTTGTTCTTATAAGTGAACAGGAAAAACTGCAATTACTAGTTGCAATAATTGAAAAATTGCAATACTTAAACAAGAAAAACTGCAATTACTAGTTTCAATTTTTATTAATTAATGAAACTTTGAAAAATTTAAATCATTCTTGGCAATTTAAACCAATTATAAAGTAGTTGTTCTGTTTTGTCTTTTTCAGTTTCCTTATTTCCAGTTCTATTATCAACTTGTTAATGGTTTGAATTCAAGGAAAATAGGCTCCCAATTTAATGCTTGGGTTCTTATATGAAAAATAGTTTTATTAACGAAATGAATTCTTACACTATTCTCAGATATTTGATGGTGAACTTCGCCCTGTTTGCTGCTCCTCGAACCCTGTGATTTGAAAGCAAATATCAAATTTGTCGAGAGGTTGGATTGACGACACCGTCTCAACAGGATGTGTGACGTGCATGAATCGTTACCTGACGTCATGGATATTTTAAACCAAAGAGAATTGTAATAAAGTAATGATGTCAACTAGAATGATAGAAACAACCACTTTATTGTTAATATAAGGCATTGTAATATAGTTAATTTTAAAATTATTTTTTCACAAGTAAAGAAAATAAATAAGAATATATTATAATATTCATTTTTTTTAAATAAACATTTTAACAAATTGTTTTTTTAAATTAATAATGTTAGAGTTTAAATATAGGAATTGTTTGTGTTTCTCAGCTTTACGATATCAATCCATGTCAATACGCCTTCCTCTAAATAATATCTAATTATAATGCAAATACATTAGAGCTGGAATTATGTTCTGTTTAATTAAATGTTAAATAATTTCGAAATTAACTAAAATATTTAAAAATTGACTTTAACTAAGGATTCTTCAATATTTATTCATAAAATGCTATTGAGATTTAAAAACCATTTACCGATAAATTTTTGAAATTAAAGGAGAGATTTGAAGTTAAGTATTTTTATATAAATAGGCATTTACACACTGTGAATTGTTATAAATCTAAAATGATTTACGTGCACACATAAATTTTATTTCTGTACTTTTAATGAGAGAAATAGGTGAACCACTACAATGTCAAAAATTGTATAAATGCGTTATTATTTTGGATGAAACTCTAAAATAAATATTCAAACACTTGAATTCAAGAATATTGGAAATGGGAATCCATTATATTGTAGAATACATCTGCAGTGTATTTATGGAGTACATCTCATACACAAAATTATAAAAAAATATTTAACATTTTGCCATAATTAGTGACATAAAATAAAAATATTATAAGATTTTTTAATTATTATTTTTAATAGCTTTATAAACATTCATTGTAATTATATTTGTTAAAGAAATTCATAAAATCAATAGACTATTGAAGGTAGTATATTCTGGAAGTTCACCTTAGGGTGAGGTTTAATAGTAATGCACACAAAGTTTTACAGAAAACTTTTCTCAGTTAAAAAAACTACTTACCATGCATTATCATTCAGTGGCTAAATATTAAAAAAATTAACAAACTATTGAATTATAGCCACATTTTACTAATTTGCTACAGCCAAAATTGCATTATGCATTAATTAGATATATTTTGCACGCTTCTCCTATTCATCTCGTTATTGGATGAACTAATACATCTTCTCAGTTTCGAGTTTACAGACTCTTTACGTTAAATTATTTTTTTATTTTCTTTTTCAACTATCCAATTCTCAATGATTTGAACAAGTTACCTTCCGGCTTTTACTGGGTCGAGAGTAGATTTTATCACACCCGAAATAGCAGTAGTAATTTTTCATTTTCATTCTTTTTTCCCCAATTTTTTTCTTATCATCTGCGTTTTAATTGTAGGCCTTTTATCTTGGTAGAAATCGTTTGGATCATCTTGCAAAGCTAGGAGGCTTATTGATAATCGTTGGATTTAATTAGGCTGTGGTCGTGTGGCGGGCGTAATTTGTGAAGAGAGGAAATTAAATATGCTCGAATGGCAATCCGGAAACGGGGGTAAATGGTGGGGGAAGTACTAAAGTAAAGAGAGAGAGAGGTCATTGTGACTAATTGATTTATCTCTTTTATTCTGTAATTTCTGGAGTTGGCTTTAGGAGCGATTGCTATGAATTCCTAATTCGAGCGGGGAAAATTTATTTCAAATGCAAGTTAAATGCTTCTGCCGTTAAAATTGTGCATTCGATTAATAGAATTGCAATCAAAAGCTGGTGAAAGACATTAAAGAGCGATTTAGTTTCCTCTAAACCGGGACAATTTATCAATTGTGTTAATAATCAATAAAGAATTCAACTTTGTTTCACTTGATAGTATGGGAAAATTGGAATTGTATGAAACTCAAGTTAGTTAATACAAGAGGGGGGGGAGAGATATTGTTTTAGGCATTCAAATTCCTTGGATAGAATGTGTATATAAAAGTTTTCCCTTTTATAACAAAATGAGCTGGAGTGGCATTCGTAAAGATTTAATGATAATTTATTGGATAATTCTCCAAAGCGAGACTTGTTTGTAATAGGAATCAACTGTTTATGAGGACTTCAATTGAATTTGAATTTCGAAAGATGTATACACTTGAAAATAATGAAATAGTTAGAAAGTAAGAAGAAAAATAACTCAGTCAAGCAAAATATTTTGCAAAGAGAAAATAATATTGATCTTAAGACAATATTGGTTACCTAGAACTCTTATTAGTTGCTGGTGGTTTATTTACTAATGATATTCACACACATAATTTTGCAATTATTTTTAATATAATCTAGTAAGTTCGACATTCATTTTCAATTGCATCTTGAGTCTTATGCTATGGATTTTACTTATTTTAAATTCAAAATCAAATATCAGTGCAATGACAAAATTTTGGTACGGATCATCACTTGTGATAAAAAGTGGACAGCACCATAAGCCAAAATGGGTTTGGTCAAACAAATTGAACCTATTGGTAGGTAGCAAATTGTAATTAGACTAACAAGAAATCCTAATTTTGTATTTGTGATGCGATTGTAAATTGATCCATAAAGTGGATATGAATAAAAGTAAAAACATCTACAGTAAAGTGTAAACGAGATGGTAATCCATATTGGCACTACTATCAAATCCATGAATGTTGAACTGCATTCCAGCCGAAAAAGATGCTGTTCCATCAAGATAATTCCACGTCCCATACGTCTGTATTCACAGGCAGTGCTCTGTGTGGATTCGAGAGGGTCTGTTAGCCACATTCACCATATAGACTTGACATCGCTATTTCAGGCATGTACTTCTTTTTGCACCTGAATTTACATTATGCTGGTGCTATCTCCGATTCCCCACGTGTTCGTAATAAAATTTATCTATTTTTGAACTGGTACCCGCCACAGTTGAAATCCGGATATAGAATAATATTCATAGAAACAACACTTTCTTAAACTTTTAGTAGAAGTAAGTCAACCTCTGTCATCTCCCAATTTTTAACGTTTTTACTCGTAAAGTCAATTTGAATTAAAATTCTTACTGACTTTTGCTTTGTAATGATTCATTCTAAAATTTCTGAATTGAGAGTCGTGGTTTCTGAGCTACACATTACCCCTTTTTTATGCTTCTTTTTATTTTAATGATGAAATTATGTGTATTTGAAATATGCCAATTTCAACCTGTTTTCTAACTTTTCTTGAAATGAAATAAAACCAAAACGTTCTTCTGAGTTTATAATGCTGAATAATTTATATTTATTGATTCTTAATGATTTGAGTTGAGAAAAGAAAAAACATAGGTTTAAAAAGCAAGTTAGTGGAAGTGGAAAATTTGAAAGAAGTGAGTGGAGGTGGTGACAGTTTGTACAAAATAATGGCTTGATTTATATATATATATATATATATATATATATATATATATATATATATATAAGTATAGATCTATTATCGAAATTAGTTTATTTGTAAAGAACCGTGACCAAGGCAATATGAGGAAATTTTACTTATTGATATAAAAACACAGATTTTACCATTAGAAGGTATACATTTTTTATTTGTTGTAATACACCGTATTTGCCGGCCAACTGGACTTCCTTTTTTCTTTTCAAATAAGTCTGAAAAACGTGGTACGACTTATGCGTCTATACTCCTTTTTAGATTACATTTATTTTCGGAAATTTATTCGAAGCTAAGAGTTTTTTCCCTTGTTATGAAGAGTGTCCTTAAATAGGCCACTGAGAATCACATCCGAATTTATTTAAACTTTCCGATTTTCGAGAGCAACTTCTAAGTGTGCAAATTTTCTCTGCTGCTTACACGGCATGTCATGACTCGAATGCTGATCCTTCAAAAACGTGATTAAAACTGCGCATTATAGGACGGTGCATCCTATACGCTTTTTTATAAGGTATTTATAACACATAAGTAATAATGAAAGCTCAAAGTCAGATTTTAACGTTTCTTCTTTTTCGATTTCAAATTTGTAGGTCAAATTAATATGATACCATCTTCAATTTAATTGCTGTAGTTTCTACTTGTATGCTTTGCAACAGTTTTTCGGTTATTTTTGTTATAATTGTATTTTTTAATTAATTTTTAAAATGGAATTATATTAGCATACTAGAGAATGATTTAAAAATATTATTCTATATTAATCTTAATATAATAATGAGTGGTAATTTTCTGATTTTTATTACATAAATTAAAAAAGTGATATTCGTATTTATATTTCAAATACATCAAAGCTTATCGTTTATGAATAATGTTCTGTATACATACAAAAAAAATAGTAAGCAAACATTACTTGTTAAAGTATATTATATTATTCTGGAAATATTGAAGTAAAATATGGTTTAGAAATAAAATTATTTTTACATGAAATATGAATTTAAATATTTAACCAGATAACATATTAATAAATAGTTTTCCAATTAACTTTTATGTTAACTTAGGGCAATATTCAAAGCTTTCATTGAATCATTTCATAAAGTTCAGTAGAACATGTGACTTTATTTTAAAAATAGATTGAAAAATTCAATGATATTTTGAGTCCCAATAATCAAAATTTTCAATTAAAATAGACTTATTTAGATAAACTATAAATATTTAAAAAACTAGATGTTATTAAAGTAGACATAAAAATATTAATTTTAAAAGTTTTATATATCTACAGAGCATAAAATATAAACTGGCAACAGAATAATTAGCCTTTCATTTAACTGCTTTGATTTCCACTTCAGTCTTTGATGTTTATCATGTTTTGCATAATATATTAAGAATGAAAGAAATATCCGGTGTAAAAAGTAATGGAGGAGCGACAGAGACAAGCAAAAGAAACAAACTTTTGAAAGCATACAGAAAATATAGAGCTGATTTTACCTAGTCATCTGTCCAAAAAGCTGAATAAACTTAAAGAAATGTTACAAAAAAGTTTATACTACACTAGAAATTAATTTATGGATAACAACAGAGCCCTACCCTAACAAATGCTAACTGATGGTAATGATTTGTTATTATGCATCGTAGACGAGTCAGGTTGGTTGTGTTTTGTGGTACAAGATCCGATTAAGGACAAGATGCCCTGAAACTAATTTAAATATATTCATATAGTGCTTCATTTCTAGTGTCTTTTCACACAAAACCCAATTAACTTTTAAAAACAACTTAAAAAAAGTATAAAAAATATATGTAAAATATAAATTAAAATATACTTGGATAAATATCCAACATAAAAAGCAATTTAATTATATTTAAAATAACTAAAATAAAAATCTAAAACCAATAAAATAACATGAATACATAATTAAAAACATTTGGGAAATAAAATTCTATAAAATCGATGCAAAAATATTTTGAAGCGGAGATTTGTCCAGCAAGTCTCGCATGGTTAAAAGATCAGTCTTACAAAATTTTGAAGGATGATGATGATCAAAATCAGAACATGAAATTAAAATGGGAAACATTGTATATGGTTCATCAAAAGTTTCATACTAAGGTTTCAACTCATTTAAAATGGATGTTTATGCGGGAAACGTATGTGTTCGACACGGAGAGGGGTGAAATCCACCGTATACGACTCAGATTTCCATCTGAAAATTTTGGGATTTGAGAGTATATTGTCCTAAGAGCCTTCTACTGGAGAGTTTAATCACTAAAATGTTTTTAAGAGGATTCATTTAATTAATTTCCCACATTTAAATCCATTACTAATCTCACTTTAATTTTATTACGCTATTAATTTTATATCTTGTTGATTATATTTCAAATTTATCGAATATTTCCATTAGATGATAAGAACCCGAAAGTGTGTCGGAGAATCCTACTATCCTACTGAATGACACAAAAGGAAACGAATTGATGTTTATTGCACTTTTCACGGAGAGGGTCGCCTAGAAATACAACTTTCCTTTAATTGCTCCCCTGTCACTCAGGGGCAGTTGCTGGGTGAAAAGGTCATTAGCTTCGATAATGTTGCTAAGGAGACCTTAAATACATCCCCATTCCTGAGCGAAGGGCATCCATCATGCCGAGACAAAATGAATATAGAGAATGCAGAATTCCTTTTAACTGGAATCCTTATCTTTGAAAACACTTGTCCTTTTCAACAAAGCAGAACAAATACATAAAATAAACTTTCTATCTCAAAACTATACAGCATCTTCCGATAAACATTTCATTTAAAAGACATTATTTTATTATTTTAAATTATTCTGTAGACCAATTGAAAATTGTGTAAATTATAATTTAATATGTAAAATTGATGATTCCTAGAGGCTAGAAATTATTTATTTACTTATTTTTACTTTCTTTTTACTAAAAACAGTGAATTTACTGTATTAAATAGACATCATAAAGGGTATAAGTTCCTGCATGTGTTTTATGTTGTTTTCGTTGTTACCATTGACACTTGGGCAAGTCAAGATCGTTTTGCCTTGGCTATGCTAATTTAAGTCAGTAGGGTGCGGCGTATTTCGTTTAATCAGAGCACCACGAAGGTGCTCTGATTAATGCTAATAAAAGTACGACTTTGGTCTCCAAATCCTCCGATAGATGGTACCCCTAGAAGATGCACTCCCTCAACTTTAACATTTATGTATTTTACCTTTTATATGAATGCATGAAATTGTATCTTTTATTTTTCTAAAAATCTAAATCTAAGAAGTTGATTTATTGTAATCTGTAGCTAAACAAAAGTTTTATTTATTTATTTATTTTTTTAAAGAAGTGATTAATATTTAGCAATTGATATTGTGAGCATGTTACGGAACCATCAAAAACTAGTGAAGCATTTATCTTCTTTGAAGTGGATAGACTGAATGTAATTTAATCTGACCTAGATATTCAGTAAGAGATGACTCTCACATTTTACCGCACTGTACGTACATACAGTATTAATGTACAGCACTTGAAAGCACCTTAACATGTAAAAGTGTTTTCTTTTCATTTAACTTATTAAAAGTTTATTTTCCATAAAAGTATGTCATTCTTCCCATTTTCAACATACAATAATTAATTGAAACAAACCCCTTTTTCCAAAAATTCCAATTAAAGGTGTTTTTGGTTATCCGATAGAAGTTCCGTTCTAGTGGATTCGGATGAACGGAATTTTACTGTAACTCATGCACAACATGAAAATTTTAATCATAATTATCATCCATAAAAAGAAACTATCATTTTACTCTTTGTAACTAGACTTTAACATTTTACTTTTATAACTAGATAATTAAGCCCTGCAAATTTTTCAAACTGTGTGATAATAAGTAAATTTTACATAATTTATAAGATTTTACAATGATTATTCACCAAATTGTCTTCTATCAAATTTGTTAGCAACATAAGTAAAATATCCTGTATTTTACAGTATCTAGTTATCGCAGGTAAATAAAAGTTATCATTTTTTGTCATACGTATTGTAAATTTCATTTACAATGTGTATGCGTAATTTAAAATAATGTATTTATCACTATAACACAATTACAATTTTCTGTGTCTGAACATATGTGTACAAAAGGGCATAAATTGAGTAATTAATGTATTAGCTATTTAAACGGCAGATCCTTAAGAGTATCGAAATGAAGCACTGTATATTTTGAATTGAGTGGAGATTTATCTTACTAAGGCTGTAAACAGCATAATTTTCTTAGAAAAATGTATCATTGTGCATCATTTAAAGGATTCGAGAATTGATAGCCTGCAACACACTTACAAAAACCAATCTGCAAGATTTTTTTCCCTATGAGTGTTTCAAACTTTTCTTATTTGAGCAGTTAATATTGTGTGGCATAATCTTTTGCGGACATTATTTGCTATATCGTTATTGTTAAGTGGATTTAACATACAGTTTCAACTCTGAATAATGTGTGCTTCTTATTTTCTTCTCTTTTCAATATATTCAATATAGTATATCACCTATAGCTTATTCCACATAAAAAAGCATATATAAGTGACAAAACTAACAGTGGTATATTAATTATCAATAATTTCACTACCCAAATTGAAAACTATATTCATTTATATAATTAGATATGCAAAATTTAAATATTTATTAGAGAAAAAAGGACTTTAGCTGCTGTTTGACGATTGTTGTCATCACATATCATTAAAGAAAAAGATTACTTAAAATATTATTTTAAGTATTTTAAAGATTCATTATGAAATATTTACTTATTTCGAACGCCCGGATGTTAGGATTTTCAACTTTTAGGCTTGCAGAGTGCGGAAGTGATATCGCCTTTTATTCGACCACCCACTTTGGTGTGTTATTCTGAACCCGAAAGTAAATCCTCATCATTCAGAAGCAGAGACCCAGCAGAAGCTCTCAGAGCCATTTGCCATTTCAAGAAATATCATTTCAAATTGAAGACAACCTCTTTTACATGCCACTGCAAGCTTTAATGCGGATCTTTGATTCGGGTAACTATAATGACGCTTTAAACTATCAGGCACTGAGACCTAATGCAGAAATTTATAAATATATCCAATTACAATAAATTCGACACACGAAATTAAATTTCTAAAACAAAATTTTCATTGCTGAAAAAAATTTAAAATCCAAGTTTTAGATAATTATTTTCCTTTATTCATTTGAGTTTCAGAATCGCATACATTTTTTATATCTGGAATTTAATATTTTTTTCTTTTTTTCAGCTAATTTTTAAAGAAATGTTCTTAAAGATTATAAAAAATATAGATTTCTGATTTATTATTTTAGATCATGATAAAAAACTAAATGATTGCATTCTGCTTAAATCTATAATGAGTATGAAATCTGCGAGCGATTCTTCTGAATGTGATTGTATAAAACAGATGAACGTGTTTCGGATGATAAAAGTCATAGAATGGCAAAAACTATTTTTGTTTTTGTACTCTGATAAAAATTTTATTAATTTCACATATTAGTTAATAAAAAGTCATAATATCTATGAGCAGATATTTTAACATATGTTTGGGATTGTACTTCTCTTAAAATATGCATTATTTTTGAAAACTTTTGTAAAGATTGCTGTTTACACCTACTTTGCATTAAAATTGTTTTTAAATAAGGCATTTTCATCACACGATGCTTGAATTTAAGTTGAAGATGATTAAAATAGTCATGAATAATTCAAAAATATACAAAGAAGAATATTATTAGCTAGTAAAACGATATTGCATAAAATTATAATGCTTAAAAGGATACATCTGCCTAGAACACTATTTCATAAATAACATTTTCTTTCTCTCTCTACACTTGCGTGAAAAATTCTTTATCCTTTAAAAAATCAAATCAATAATTAATACTCATTTTAAGGTAAAAATGTTTTGAACACTACAACACTTTATATGCGTAGATATATACATATCTATATCTACATCTATCTATCTATCTATCTATCTATCTATCTATCTATCTATCTATCTATCTATCTATCTATCTATATATATATATATATATATATATATATATATATATATATATATATATATATATATATATATATATATATATATATATATATTTTACTTGATATTTTGAGTTCAGTAATTCATAACAATATTCAGAAGCCACCTGCAGTTGGGTGGTAAGACGAGATCAGGCGCAGAAAATTGATAAAAATATGTTATTTAAATAATAGTTTTTTAATTTTACGTTTTTAAAGCCTTGTGGCTTAGTGGCAATGCTTCACGTTCCTAAGGCACAGGTCCGAGGTTCGTTACTCGGGCTTGTAAGGTTGACTCAGCCTTTCATCATTTCAATGGATTTATAAACTGAGTTCAAGCATGTTTGGGAACTAAAATCTGGGGATTTCGCGTTAGACTGACCACCTAATCTTGACATATACTTCCCAGCCCAATCTTGACATATACTTCCCAGCCCAATCTTGACATATACTTCCCAGCCCAATCTTGACATATACTTCCCAGCCCAATCTTGACATATACTTCCCAGCCCAATCTTGACATATACTTCCCAGCCCAGAGAGCTTCGATCATGAAAACAGAGGTTGTAGACCTTGGCCCACATGGGATGTCTTGCTATAGAGTTTAGAGTAGTTAAACCAATTTTAGAGTATATGTGATCTTTATAGTAGTTATAGAAATATTCTCTGTCCTATTTCGTATTGAATGAATCTATAGCATAGAAAAATTGGAATTTGAGATTTTAAGCTAGCAATTGACTTCTGTGTGACTCGGTAAAATAAAGTAACATAATTTATTCACATATTAATATTATATTAAAAATGCTGTATTTATCGAAGTGCTTGTCTAATTACACACACACACACACACACATATATATTATAACAATTTTAATGTTTCTGGGACTCTCTAAAAACAACTTTAACAGCATAAAGCAAAATTGAATTATTTATTCATCAAATCCATTTAAGTCCTAAAACAGTATACTAAGAGAGAAGGAGAATAAGGCTTTCTACCAAAACAAAAGTATTCAAGAGACAACTGCTTGATTTTCCTTTAATCCGGATCACCCTTTTAACAAAGAGACTCTCCCCTCGGTGGCCGGATCAAGGATTTTTTTGTCTTCTTCATTAGCAGTTGTAACTCATTCAAGCCTGCGGTGGGCATTCTTTGGAAGGGCTCTCTCTCGCCTATTGTCTCCGCCGCTGCGCATGCATTCTGCAACATTAATCCACGATTGGGATTGCTTTCATTGATTTTTGTCGGTGATTAACAGCATTACAAGAGAAAAGAAAGTAATTTTAGGATCTCCAAAAATTTTTAGATAAAAGTTTTATTAATTCCTTTTTGTGGTGCATTTTAGGTAATCAGTTATGATTAATATTTATCTGCGAATAATTAATATATGTATATATATATATATATATATATATATATATATATATATATATATATATATATATATATATATATATATATATATATATATATATATATATATATATATATATATATATATAACTTTTTTAAAATAAAATTTATATCTCGGAGGAGATTTTTATGTTCTCTATGTTACAAAAATTCAAATGCAATAATTTCTTTTGAATTTCTAATAAAATTACTTTATTGAAAAATATTTGTTTTCTTTGGAAAATAATGCAACTAGATAACCCAAAATACATATATTAATTTAATATATTATTATTAAAATTAATAATAGAGTAAAATAATTATATTAATAATATTTAATCCTAAAATGGCTAAATTATATTTATTAAAAGTTTGTGTGTAGGTAAACAAGAGGAGTATATTAATTAAATATTGTAAGCATTATTACATTGCTTAAGCAATGCTTGCAAACGTTGACGGGGATTGAAATGAATAACAGTAATGTAATACTAATTTTCAACTTTATCGCGCTTAGTAAATATTTTATCTATAAGTCGAGAAATATAAAAAAGAAAAACTGAGAGCTAACTGATTGAGATGGAATTCTGAAGGTTAAGTTTTAAGGTAGAAGAAACACGCTTAAACATAAATAGAAACTCTAGCTGTTACAAATACTGTCCAGGAAATATTGTAAAAGTAGTGGAAACAAAGAAAAAATTAACTGAAGCAAAATTTTTTTAATTTTGTCTCAGCATTGGTAGCATCACACACACTCACACATGCACGCACGCACGTGCGCACACACACACTTCTATTATAATAGTTTACTCCTATAGAAAATAAATTGCTTCTTTAGACTTGTGAAATGTACATAATTGAACTGACACATCTCATTTTTAGAAGAAACCAGTGTCAGTGACGTTACTTTCAGATTTAATAAACTTTTCTACCAAAAATCCATGTTTAAAGATTTATTGCTTCTTAAATAACTTTCCAATGGTCAAAGAACTCAGAGGAAATCTCTCCGTATTTATTTAAATTGCTAGTGTAATTTATTAAAGTAAATATTTTGGTTCTGACTGAAATTCTATGGATAATAAATATAATTTATAACTTTATATATATATATATATATATATATATATATATATATATATATATATATATATATATATATATATATATATATATATATATATATATATATATATACCACACTACTTTTAAATATCCACAGGGATAAATGCACCAATTAAAAATTTAAATTTAACTTACTATCAGTATTTATCAGTACATATAAACTTATACTTTGTGAAATGAATTTCAATATTGAAAAAGAAGCAGTGGTAAATCTCACATAAGTTGTTGCCGTATGAATTTCATTTTACGTGGCTTTAATTTTTGTATCAAAAGCGATTGAATATTTTGTCATCAACACATTCAGACGAAGCCTTATTTTTTACTTAGAAAGTCAGTGAAAGTACATAATCTCACATAAGTTGTTGCCGTATGAATTTCATTTTACGTGGCTTTAATTTTTGTATCAAAAGCGATTCAATATTTTGTCATCAACACATTCAGACGAAGCCTTATTTTTTACTTAGAAAGTCAGTGAAAGTTTTAGAAAGGTTATAGGATTTATTCTTATATAATATGTTTTACAGAGTTTGAGGAATCTTTCTGATAACACATAATCGTGTCACATAACCGAGGAGTTGGACTTTATATGAAAGTTAATGAAAATATTTTTGAGCTCCTCGAAGTTATACTTTTTTGATAATTCCATAATTTTTCTACATTCAAATTATATGGGCTGTGTTTTTGTCCCCAGTGATGCAATTGGTTAGCACGTGGTACATATACATTTTTTATGTACTTATACATAATTATAATATTTTTAAATAAAAATAAAAATTGACTGTTATCTGTAACAAACATATTTTTTATAAGGTACAACATCAGTAGCATTACTATCAAAAGTTACACTTAAATTAGAAGATGCTTTGTGGTCACAATAAAATTTAACAGTTGAATGTATTACTACCATATGTGTTCTGAAGTATATATAAACATTTCAATCAAATACAGATTTAATTTAGCTTATTAGTGGAAAAAATAGAATAAAATGCTTACAAACATTTTGTAGTCAATCAAGACTCAAATTAACTTTATTTTTTATTAAAAAGAGTATATTTTATTTTATGAACTTCAAATCAAAACATTATTTTAAAAATTACTGAAATACAATATTTAAGGAATGTCTCACACTTCCGATCATATGATACAAAAATCTGCATTTCCTTTCGTTCTTTTTTTTCATGTGCCCAATTTCACCTTTGTGAATAAGCCATTAGGAGCAAATAAAGACAGAAGAGGAAATAAATGGCATCGCATTTTTTTGAAAAAGAAATATTCGAATGATTGTTTGGAAGGCTTCAGGGCGTGAAATGACTGAACTGTTATAACGCATCATTCGGATTTATTGAAGAGATGTTTTTTGGGATCCCTTCGCCTCCTTTTATTGTTAAGTAGTTGCAAGATTTTAATTCCACCATTCTTTTCCTCTTTTAACTTTCTTTTTATCTGAGAGTAGTAATGGGATATTTTTTTCTTTCCAGCGCCTCTTCCAATATTCGGAGCATTCTCTCAACGCCTTTGATAGTTAATTCCAGATGTTCTTTAAATGTAATTACAAATTACATTTGAAGCTTCATTTATTCTCATTGAAGTTATTTTCCACAAAAATTATTTGAGTAATTTGTTTCGTGATTGCTTCTGCCGAATCGATGAAACGTAGAATAAAGATGGCATTGAAATTCATGGATTTTAAAACAAATGAACTTTATAGATGGAGAATAGGGGTGAGAGAGAAGAGGAGATCATTTCCTTCATAAATTATAATCAAGGAATTCTGATTGATAAGCATCATAATTAGAATGATAAAATCCAGAAGAAAGTTTTATCCTTAAATAAAAAAAATCATATGTAAGTGGACATTTCATAAAGTTCACTCCTTGCATAAAACTAAAATAACATTAATATATTGATTGCAAAAATATAAATAATAGCAACACAAATAAAATAAAATATTAGCAACCAACAAATTTTAATCATTATAGTGTTAATAAAATAAAGTTGTAAGCATCAATATGCAAGTAATGAGAAAAGGACAGTTTTGCGACCCGCGGAGCGTGGACATCATCTTAGCGGTGACGTCATAGGTTTGTAGTCTTATACAAGGATTTAGAGGAAAGTCATACGCTTGTGATCTTATACGAGGGTGTTATCACTAATCAGATTGTGTGACGTCATTAAATAGTGCAGCCATCTATTGGGAAATTATCAAACTTTTTATATTAATATTGACAGTGATGTTATATGCAGTACTTAAATCGTGCTGCCATCTATTGAGAGCTTTTCAAACTTTTTATACTAATGCTGCCATATATGGGAATAATTTTCAATTGTACACTCTTATTTTTAAAAATAAACATTTCCAGCCGTGGGGATAGAATCTCGAACCTCAGCAGTAGTAGCCCGTTATCTTACTGACTGAGCTACTCGGACTTTATTTTATGGTTTATCATCAGAGGTATGATTAAAACTTAGATATTCTTTTGGAATGATTTCCCACAGAATAATTATGTTTAAGGATTCTAATGCATTTTAAAGTGTATAATAATATGAATTTATTTTTAAAAATTGCATTTTTAATTATTTATAAAAATTGCACTTTTAATTTATACTCGACAAATTAAGTTTTTTACAAACTAGTTAAATTTATTTACGTAAAAGTCAGCAATCTCAATTAAGCAAAGCAAATATAGTTTTAAAGTACATATTTAAGAGTGAGAGGCGTGAATACAAAAATTCTGGTTTGTTTGACACTCATCGGGTCTTTTTGGTATATCAAGTCTAATTAGAGGGTCTTACGTAAAGTGGATTCCAAACCATTATTAATATCCAAGATCGAGATGAGGAAAATTTTAATATTAGAATAAAAACTCAAGTTACATCAAATTTTAATTTTAAAATTTAAAGAACTGCTAACATATTTGTGTTTGTGCTTAAGAATTGTAGATTATTTCTACGACACATTTTGATAAGTAAAGCATATATACTAAGAATAAATTCATTTATTGAATGTAAAATTAGGGTAAAACAAATAATATCTTAAATACATTACTGAATGATTCAAGCAAATAACAGTTTGTGTGCTATCATGATATCATAATGAAATTGCATTATACATGATTTAAAAAATAACATGTTGTAAAGAGAGTATTTTATAAAATTCCTTAAGAAGATTATATCACTGATTTAGTAAATAAATTAATAAATATTGAATATTATATATAGAATGTAACATCACAAAACAGTATCAATTTTATGTGTTTTATGAATATAATTATTACTTAAATATTAATTAAATATTTGTTAATTTTATGTTTAAATTATTAAAATTCAATTAACTGTTACTTGCAAGAATGCAAATCATTATTTAAAGCTTAAAATGAACTTTTTCACAAATTAACAATTATGAAAATATATTTTTAACTGAAAATAGGACTAGTTAAAACATTTCTACATTCATTAAATTTATTAATGTTTACACGAAGACCAATAAATTATGTATATATTTCCTATAAATAATTTAATTAGTGTTGTAATAGGATAAATAATGCACTGTAATAACAATGGGCCTTGAATGATTATATGGTGTGTAATTTATGTGTGAAATTTGACAAATAGTTATAAATTTTATCTAAGATAGTTGTATATTTCATTAAGAACTTTGCAAAAATTATAGATACGAATTTTGTACAATTTCCAATTCGATCAATTAGTCTATATTTAAATCGTTAAAATACACATATAATTTTATTTGAAAAACAAAAAAGTTCAAAACTATTGAAAATTTAAAAATTCTTATCAATAATATTATCACGCTGGTAAAAAAATCATGTAAATCACCTTTAAACGATGGTTATTTTAATATTTTAATGTATGATTATTCAATTGTAAAATTCTTAGATATGTATATTAAAAGTTAGTCATCAAAAGTTATAATTTTATCCTTCAGAAAAAATAGAGAATTTTTCTTTTAAATACTACTAAAAATGAATCTCGCTATAGAAAATAACAAATCATTGAAGAAAAGCATAAAAGAATTATTTATAATTTTCTCAATGCTTGCAGTTTTTGTGTTTCATGTTATTACATCCCTAAGAATCAAAACGTAGAATATGTACATTTTAATTGTGTTTTATTTGAATAACAGTTTAAAGTACTTACTCTAATATGGTAATGTATAGTTATTCGATTATAAAATATTTAAATATTGTATATTAATAACAAAATTATATAGTCATTAATATATTTTATACCTTAAAATTATTATAATCTTTAAAATAGTATTAGAAATAAAAATATCGCTATTGCATTTATGGAACAAAAGCATAAAATGTGTGTTTATAATTTATCATCTAAAATGCTTATATTAAATTTACATTTATGCTTTCTTTTAACATCTTCACATTCAGCGTCTTCTCAGCAACTCTTTCAGTCTTAATTATATCCAACTTGTCGTGAAAATCTAAATTTCTGGAGAGTTCTAGAGGCAATTGGTCGGCAACCTTACTACTGAAAAGAGCCAAATCTAGGTAATTTAGAATTGAAATTTATTCATAGAGCGATTTCTTTTACATAAGCTCTACTTTAGTAGGAGATATTATTTCTTAATTAATAATAATTAAAAGTACACTTTAAAATTGTCTTTGCTAAATAAATCTTAGCTTTACTAATTAAAAATGAAACTAACAGTAAATTAAATGAAATTTTTATTATGCTTAAATAAAAAAACTAAAATTTGTGTAAAAATGTCACTAGCAATATAATATAAAAAGCATTTTTCAAAAACTAAGTTCAAATACTCCCCTAATGTGAAAATTTGCCTTACACTTCCTTGGAAAGTATAGGTAAGTTAAGTTTGTACGATGAAGTATTTAATTTGTGGCATGATTCAAAGTACTCATCGATAAGCCGATTTCTTGATTTACTCATCATATTTTTCATGTTTGAAAATGATTGTTCATATGAATATATCTAGACCCAAATAGGGAAAGAATAGCAAAAACTAGTTTTTTTCAATTGATCATATGAATCGGGAATAGTATTCCAAGTGTTAAAAATTAACACATCTTCTCTCCCCAGATCCTTTAAAGCACACCACTTGTGTTGTAAACTTAGTTCGCCTCTATTTCTCTTCAATAGCTTTAAATGGGCACAAAGACACTTGAATTTACAGTTCCATAATTCTTTACATTTTAAATCATGCATTTCAAAATGGCCAATATCAATATTAAAGTTTGAAAAATTATGTCTTGTTACCGTGACATTCAAAGGTTTTATTACAAAAAAGGTTTATTACGTCGCTTTACTGTTTCTAAAGTCTTTAAACCTACTGAGAAAAGCTTCGTTCATATTTATTAGTGTTGTTTTGAAATAAGGAATGTCAATATTATAAACCTAATTTCTCGCCATATTTTAAAACGCATTGAAAGTAGCATCGAAAAAAATTGTGTTACCTTTTCCTTGTAACTTACGATTAAGCTGATTCAGATGAGAAGTAACATGTACCATAAAATAAAATTTTTGGGTCCACAAATCCTTCGTTAGCTTTACATAATGAACATTTTCTTCACTATTTTTCTCATGCTTTAATTTCAGTAAACAGTGAAACGAAACGTTTCCTTTCGATGACCAAGAAATCTTGTTATTCAGCAGAACTACATATTCACTATCTACCGGAATTAGAAACGCTTTGCAATGGCAAAGAGCTTTTGCTACAATAGAGTTAATAATCTTAATCACCAGTTCCATTACTTCTGCTGGAAATGTCTGCCTATGTCGTGCTTCTTGATCAATAATACAATGGTAAGGAAATATCTAGTGATTATTTTTTTCAAAATAGTAACAAACTCCTTTCTTGCATCTGTTGCACTCTTCGCTCCATCTGTTAAAATCGAGACAACTTTTTACAATGATTTTCGATATTTTTATAGCACTCAAAGACAACATTTTTCTATATCATTTCAATGTATTTGTCGTTTGAGTGACAATAATCCCAAAAGTTTATCTTCAGGGACAATTATTGAGATAAACCACACAAAAAAGAACTTGCACTGTGCCATTTAAATCACAAGATTCATCAAATGCTATTAATAATACGGAAGCCAATTTGAAATCTTCAACTTGTCAAGATCATTGAACTTTTTAAAGGAATGATTTTAAAAACATTTTGCATCATTTGTCTAAACTCTGTGCTATTTTTACATTCTATAAATGTGCACCTTCTTCATAGCCTTGTGTTTTGAAAATTTCTACTCGTTTCATATAGGGTAAGATTGTGCGCCTGGATTAAACATTCTGGAGAAGATCTGTAACCGAAGAGCAAAGAGCCGCAGTTTGATGACCATTGTTTAAACTGCTTAGTATTAATGCTGGAGCTTGGGTGATGAATCTCGTCAAATGTTCACCAAGCCATTAGAAATGTCCTTTCTTAACATATAGTACGCCTAAATTGGGTAATTTTTAAATATATTTCCGATCTGTCTTTGATATATTTTACTTAAATACAAATACTGTTTATAAATGTTAAGCATTTTGACGATGAATTTTGAGTATTCAGGAGCAATGAGTTAACAAAAAATGAATTATACTTCTGTGTTGTTTTTACTTTTCTATCTTTCCAATTATGAATGAAGTAGCGATGTTTTTATCGAGAGCAGTAAAGGATCACCCGTAGGAATTTGTGTGTTATTTTCACTACGCATATTTCCTACCTGTTGGATGACAATATCCAAGCCTAATACTAGAGTTACCAATTTGGAGAAGAATTTGTATTTTATGGTAAATATTTTGGTTTAATTTGACAACTAGGTTTTAATATATAAAAATATTAGATACATAACTTGCGTCCATTATAAACACATTGCCCAATATTTCCTATGGAAATACAGATATTTTTAAAATAAGTACTAGGTAAAATACTAGATAAAGTGCTAGGTAAATAAGTTACAATTTAAAATTATCAAAAACACTGTACAGATGAATAGAACTTAATAATAATAAGTTTTAAAATTTTAATTGCATAAACTGCTTACTATAAAAATATTTTTTATACATTCAAAATTATTTAAAATCAAAAATAAAATATCATAAATTATGGTAAATATTTGTACAAAAATGATTCCTCGAAACACTTATTTTAATCAAACTATTCTCATTGATTAAATTAAATGGTTATTTTTCAATATATGCATCGCTTAATTACCATACTCTTTTATTTTAGAATATTTATACTTATATTTCTGAAAGCAGTTTAAAGAAATACAAAATATTTAGCTGCTAAGATTTTTATATTTCTTAATATATAGACTAAATGTTTAATCATTATTAATACGAATTACCACTAAAGAGCTATTTTGTATTTCACGTTTCTATACAGATTTTGTGCTAAATCGTATAATTGTTGATAAATATTAATTTTCTATAGTTAGTTATCAAAAATAAATATTTATTACAGCTGATGGTAAGAAAATTCCATTCTAATCAATATTAAAGCTCAAAATTCTAAGCGCAAGTCTCATTTATCGGCCTATATCATAAGATATTCATATGCATGCAGCTTCAGTTAAAATTAGCGTGTAAAATAACTGCTCGGATATGATCTGATTTATGGAACTTTGCATAAGGGATATTCCCACAAGGCATTGCGCTCACCAGCTCCAATTTTGACCCTTTCTGATGTAAATTCTCCTGCATAATGATCTAGCTTCGCACCACTGGATAACAAATGGACAATAGAAGTGACTGTGGAAAGCTTTATATTAATTATGCTCTGGCCACTAACAAATGCGAGTTGCCTACTTTGTCCAGCGTGGCGACCATCCATCCTCATGACACAGATACTTGCTCAACCTGTTCTCTTAATGGAGCCGCCTCTTGTAAGTATGTTACAACTCATGTAACTCCACGGAGCTCATATATACTTAAAGCATAAATTTGTGTATTTTTGGAACGCTGCATTTAAAGCTGTGGGAAAAATATGTATCACTCAAATAAAATGCAGTTTAATAGCCTGGTAATAATTTAAACGACTGTAAAAGATGTGTAATCTGATATTTGAAAATGTATTACTATATTTCTTACAAATATTCAAAAAATTTTAATGACACATAATTTATTTATTTACAAATATTAATGATTTTCATTGAAATTAAATAATTCTTCTGTAAGGGTACTAAATTATTAACATATTATCGACAGTTTTCATTAAATGAAATTCATCTAATTATATTTTCTGGTAAATTATTTTATCTTATTAGGCTTTAACAACTTCACAAATAATAAGTTGAAAAAAATGGAATAAAATATTTTAAACATGCAACAAAACAAATGTGTCGTATTTATTCCGTCATATAAAATTGCCCATTTTGGTATTTGGAATTAAACTTAATCGTTAAATAAAAAATAATTAATAGCAAATCTTAATATCTTTCATGTGTAGTATGCAGTAGAACAAAACAAAATTTTTATAGTTTGTATAATGTATTTAAGAGTCCTTAACGGAAAAACCTACTAATCTTCCAAACAGCTATCTTTAGTCACTGTTGGACAACAGAAGTTTGTTGTACCCTTATGCTTGTGCGTATTTGATGGGATGTTGCTCGAGTGCGTCAGCTGTATATTGTCTAACGCAGTGTTTCTCAACCTTTTAGTATTCACGGCCGAATATTCAATCATAATTTTTATCGCGCCTCCTCCCCACAGCATACAATAAAAATGTATTTTGAGTATTTTAGCGCTAAACCTACAACGTTAATTTTAAACTCTACAAATTACCAAGAATACGGAAATTTATTGATATTTTAAATGAACAGTCGATAAATGAATAATATTTAAGCTAAAAATAAATAAAAAACGATCTCCATTTTTTCATATATTCGAACAAAACAAAAACTCTTACTTTTATAGAAGTGAAAAATTTTTCTTAAAATTCATCGAAAAAGAAATGAGCAATTAAATTTAATCTTACAAGGATTATGAAGATGGTGGCAAATCTTTTGGATTTTTAAAATTGTAAATATTGTTCCGGGCAAATAATTATTTCTTAGTACACTGCGACCATATACATAACATTTTTTAAGAGAATTGCTCGCAAAAGTAAAAGTTTGAACCCCATAAAATAAAAATGAACATCTTCTATGGTTACATTTTAAGAAGAGATTTGCATGCATAAGGATATAGATCATATGTAAAGTAGAATGCCAATGCCGAATTCATGAAATAAGTATATAAAAATAATATCACAATCTTTTTTTAATTTATAATTTTTTACACTATATATCAAAAGAGGTATCTTCTTAAAAATAAGAAAAATGAAAACATACATTTCATATTTCTTACTTTCAGAATAGAAAAACGTCCTTATTTGAATCAGATTTTTTTTTCCAGCTTTAAAAATTGTGCTTTTGATGGCTACCTGTCTTTTATATTTTAAATAAATGTTTTGAAGAATATTTATGGGTGCATGAACTGGAAAACTTTTTTAAATGATAACAAAGTATAAATGAATATCAAAATTATTTAAATATGTTTACAAGATACTTTAGTATTCAGTAATTTACCTTTAATATTTTAACGATTCAAATATATTCTTCAGCTTTTTTTTATAAATGTATTTATACCAAATTAGATTTGAAGGAAAAATGAAAAAGGATCGCTTCTCCCAGATTCCCTTTAGTAAATTTGCTATCTGGTCGATCGATCACTAAAGAACATTAATTTAACAAAATATTTATTACCATGCAAAATATTATGAAATTTCCACTGTTAGGAAAATTGTAGAAGATGATTGATTTTGAACCAGTGAATGAAAGGATATGTAGATTAAGAGTTAAGGCCAAACCCCATAATTTGAGCATCATATGTGTACACGCACCAACAGAGGATAAGGAGGAGCCAGAGAAAGAGTCCTTTGAAAAACTACAGCAAGTATATCACAAGTGTTCACAAAATGACATAAGATTAGTGGTTGGAGACCTAAATGCAAAAGTCGGTAGAGATGAAAATACATTTGGCCATTTAGGGAAACATAGCCTACATCGTGAGTTCAATGATAATGGAAATAGGCTTTTTGATTTTGCAGTTGGTCGCGAAATGGTTATTGGTAGCATTTTTTTTTGCTCATAAGGACATGCATAAACATACGTGACGTTCTCCTGATGGAAATATCCAGAACCAAATAGATCATGTCCAAATTGACAGAAGACACAGAACTAACTTACTTGATGTAAGAAGTCACAGGGGAGCAAATGCAGACTCAGACCATTATTTGGCAGTATCAAGAGTGAGAGGCAAACTTTCAAGGAACTTTTTTAAGAGAAAAGACCAAGAGGAAAAGAGAAGAGATACAGACGCCTTTAAGGCACCAAATATAATGAAAACGTATAGGTACAAATTAAAAGACAAGATTACAAGGGCTTATGACAAGGGTGATGATAAACACAGCTGGAAAAAACTCAAAATCACCATTATTGAAGCAGCTAATGAAACTCTGCCAGCAATAGAAAGAAAGAAATCAAAGGATTGGTTTGATAAAGAATGTGAAATAATTAATGAAAGAAAAAATCAAGCATATAGATCAATGATACAAAGACACTACACCCGAAAGGCAGAGGAGGAATACAAGGATATCAGGAGACAAGAGAAAATACTTTTTAAACAAAAGAGAAGAGAATAATGGGAGATGATTTACAAAGAGATATAACACCTTAAAAAACAAAAGGAAGCTAGAAAATTTTACAATGTAGTGAACACTGCAAGAAAAGGGTGGTGCCCCAGAACTCTCACTTGTTGGAACGAAAATGGAGAACTTTTAAATGACAATATTGAAATTCTAAGGAGATGGAAAAGGCACTTCAAAACTGCCCTTGGAGGAAAAGATATAATAGGAGAAGAGGTGGAGGTCATAAACAGGACTTCACTAAATGAAGAACTGGAGCCACCTACAATGGAGGAAGTTGAAAGAGCAATGACTAAACTAAACCTTAACAGTGCGGCTGGACGGCATTAAAGTCAAGCTCCTAAATGTAAAGGAGCCTAAACTAATCAAGGAATTACACTCAATTATTACTAGTGTTTGGACTATGGAAAAAATTGGGAAGGTGGTTCCATTTGTCCAATATACAAGAAGGGCGACAAGATGGACTGTAAGAACTATAGAGGAATTACTCTCTTGAACACATCGTACAAACTATTTTCAAACATCCTGGCTAAAAGACTTACTATTTATAATTAACAAAGACGACGAGATGAGACTTATGACTTTTGAGAGAAAAATCTTGAGAAAGATCTTTGGAACAGTAAAAGGGAGTGGTATATGGAGAATATGGTACAACCATGAGCTCCAATTGAAATACAGAGAACCCAACATAGTTAAAATAATCAAGATTTCACAGATAAGGTGGTTGGGACACGTATTCCGATATGACAATGAAAACCCTTTCAGGCAAATAACTTTTAAAATTCCAGAGAAAAAGAGGAAGACCAAGAACTAGATGGATAGATAGAGTGGAAGAATGGCTTAGGGACGTAGGAGTCAATAATCTGAAAGTCATTTCCAGTGATAGATCAAGATGGCATAAGCTGACTGAGACAGTCTTGGCCGTCAATCGGCTGTAGCGCTTGGGAAGAAGAAGAAGGAAAATTGTAGAGAAATACTACTGAAGGATGAAAAGACTATGAGAAGATGCATAAGTAGAGCGAAAAGGAGAGTTCTGCGACACGCGGAGCAGCTTGTTATCAGCAGTAACGGTAAAGTCATAGGTTTTTGTCTTATACGAGGGTAGAGGGACGTCATACGTTTGTGATCTTATACCAGTGTGTTCTCACTGATCAAATTGTGTGATGTCATTGAATAGTGCTGCCATCTATTGATAAATTTTCAAACATTTTATATAAATGTTGAGATTGACGTCATACATGAATCGTGCTGCCATCTATTGAGAGATTTTCAAAAATTTTAAACTAATACTGTTAATCATGGGAATAATTTTGAACTGTATATTTTTATCTTTAAAAATGAACATTTCCAGCCGTGGGGATAGAATCTTGAACCTCAGCAGTGGTAGCCCGTTATCTTACTGACTGAGATACTCGGATTTTATTTTATGGTTTATTATCAGAGGGGATGATTAGAACTTAGATATATTTTTGGCATGATTTCCCTAAGAATATTTATGTTTAAGGATTATAATGTATTTTAAAGTGTATAATAATATGAATTTATTTTTAAAGTAATAGAATTTAATTTCAAATAGAATATATTTTTCAGAATTTAAAATTTGCACCTAGAGTTTTATTTTAAAAGGAAATGAATCCTTAATTAAATAACAATGTTGAAAATTTTAGAATATTAATTAAATTTTATCGGAAAAGACAGAATTTGTTTTTACGATATTAAGATAAATTATTTTTCGAATACTTCTGTCAGAATTTATTTTCTTAAAATATTAATAGAATTTAAAACAAATGTTAATTGTATACATTTTAGTTTAGTAAATAAAAATGTTTATAGTGAGAACAAATTGAAAACTCTTCAAAAATTGCATTAACAAAATCATTTACTCATTATTTTAAGCATTATACCAAGAAGATAAGTCAAAATAAGTAATCATACAGTTCTTAAAAGAATATTTAAATCAACTAACCATTTAGTTTAGTGCTTAAAATTCAGTTATTTCAAAATTAATGTATTTAATTGAAATTTATTGACATATGTAGAAAAATTTACATTTTAAATGTTGAATAATTTAAAATGCGATATTCTGATATTTAATAATTTAGCTATATACCTTAAAACTTAGTATAGTAGCTTAAATGCATTGAATTAGAAAAAAGTATTGATTAATCTCTTCAGTCGTGGAGACAAGTAATCTTGAATGCATAGAAGCCTGTCCATTAGAGACTTCTGTGTTTGAAAGCTGTTTCCTGATATAGTAGTTGTAGGGGAACTGTGCGATTGCCATTTCTACAGCTGGAATTTCCAGTATTTAGTCGAATTTTCTACCAACTAAAGTTTAGATATTTTAAAGAAATTGTTTTATCGACACTCAATTGACACAAACACAGAAGCGGTGTACGACATGAGTGCATCATAAACACTGCACCAGTCACCAAGAAATAAAAAACAATGGAATAATTTAAGGAATCATTCTTTTTAAGGTAATGCCCATTCCATCGGATGAATGATGCACTACAGAGACCGAGTAAGGAAATGCTTGAACATTCTTCATACAGACCGTTTTTTCCCCTTTTCTACCTTTTGTTAATCTGAATGAAAACTTTCGAATACGTTGGCTTTATTCTAGCAAGAAAGTGCAAAATTAGTTAAAATGGATCTCATAGGGACCTACATGTCTTTGCAAGAATAGAATATATTGAATCATCTATCGATTGAATAGAAGTAACAATGAATGTAACAATTACTTTTGAATAAAGCAAATCTTATTGTTTAGTTATGTGTATTTAGATTTCATTTCATTATCACTTTTAATATTTTTATATAGCATTATCTAATAATACTAAAGAATTAGTATTAGAATATTAAAAATATCTTTTAAGATATCTAACATATAAGGAACTTTAGCTTATATATATATCCTCTGTGTATAAGCTAAAGTATATATATATATATATATATATATAACTCTAAGTTAAATTATTGCTGCCAAATGTAGAATTAGTCATTGAACTTGAGGCTTCAGATGATATTTCATATATTCTCTATATCGTAATTTACATATCTGCGCGGAATATTGTTTCGTGATTTTGATAAATCTATTTCCTACGAAATTGTAACTATTTTTTATTTATAATCATTTATTTAAATCTTTAATTTTATTACAAATACACATACGGATTTCTTCTAACAAAGACACTTAACAGATGTTTCACTCTAAAAATGAATTTATCATAATCTTAGTTTACAAAAATAATTCATCGATAGTTATTTGAATTTGTTCAATTTTTTCCAAATTCAAATTTCAGTAGAAATCAAAAATTGGTTTATCAGTAGTTTTAAGTATATATGATAAGCTAAACTTTAAATTAATTTTCAAAATTTTTTTGCACAACAATTTTATATCATGTATATTTCTTTACAATAAAGTGAATGAAATAAATTTTTTCTTAAACTCACCTATTTCCTTCAATGAGCATACTTTAAGATCACAAGTATTTAAATGAATTATATAAAACCTTTATTAGGTTTATTTTTTTATAAATTAAAGTAATAAATTAATGGATACATCATTTTAATGATAAATTTTTGTCTTTAATTTTGTAACTAGAAATTCTGGCACATTTAAAATATGCTGAATAGAAAATTCATTTACTAATAATTCTGTTTAAATTATTTATAGTTATGAGTACAAACGATGGAGAATTTAATTAATGCATTTAAAGAACAGTAAGAAATCCCTATACATGAGAAAAATCGTTGCACGATTTGCATTAATTACGATAGTTCCTTATTAATTTTTCCAAAAAAAAAAAAAAAATTAAAAAAAGAGAGCAAATTTGTGATGAGTTTTACACTGCGAGATAAGAAACTTTGAAAAAAAATTACTTTATCAGCGAAACGAGAAATAAATCACGAAGTATAAAATAATATTATAATTGATTGAATTTCGGATTAGAGAAACAAGGTTGTGCCGAAACTTTACATGGCTAAAGTTTTATCCTGTAAGATGCTTTGTATTTAAAATAAATTAATGAATGAATTATGAATATAAAATTGTGAATTTTTTCTGTGGTCGATGAATAATTCATCTTTCTCATGCCTTAAAATTATTTTATTTTAAAGCATAATTTTTTACGTGAATAGGTATTTGTCTCAGTAATTATAAATTAGAAATACTATAATCTAAAACTTTGCTATTTAAATTTATAAAATATTTCATGCTAAGATAGACATCTAAGATAGAAGCTTTCATTTTTTTAAACTTAAGAAATAAATCAGGATTTTTAAATATTTTTAAATATTTATATAAGTGAAAGTTATATATCCTTAATAAAAAGCAGGAATTAATGCGCATTTTCTATGATTATGCATTCATTGCAGAAAATATACTTTAGTACCATATTATTGCTACATCACAGTTTTAATTTAATTCATATTACATAACCATAATGATTCGTATACCATTAATAATTTATATTCCACATTACATATACAATAACATATTATTAAATTACATATTCCGTAATAATTTATATGACATGGATGCTATAAAGTATTCCTTTTTATTGTTGTTGTTTTTAATTGTTATTTTTATTGCATTTCTTTTATTGTATTTACCGTTTAGATTGAAACTATACACTTAAAAAATAAAAGCCTGATAGACTTTTCCAAATTTTTAAAATTTTACATTTGTTATACTGAAAAACGCTTAAAATTATGTTAATAAACCAAATCATTCCGAACTGTCAAAAACATGTATAAATGATTGCACAATCGACATGATTAAAAATTAAATAAAATACAATTTATAAAGCAAAAATTGTGCAAAAAAAATTTGTAAAAGGAATTTTCTCTGCAGGTAATCGATATAAATGTCGGATGTGTAAAGCAGTTATGTACAATGACTATATTAATTTTTGAAGCATTTCTGATTGTTGTGCGAATATAAATTTGAAAACTGGAAGACTTTAATGACAAGATTCCTTCTCAGATTTAGACTTGACTCGAGGCAACAGAGCCTGCTACTCCTCTTACTTAGATGTATCTATTTTCTAAATATAAAGCAAAGAATATGGTTTTTTGGATGGTCCCACTGGTACACCCATGGTATCAAAGTGCCCTGGTGGTTTCTTGATTTGGGGTGGTAGTACACAAAATCAAACTACTTTTGCGCGATTCTTTAGTGGTCATCTATCATCAATAACTTGGGTTGGAGGTAATAAACATTTCAAAACTTTCACTAAGTGTTCTTCTGTACAGGCCTCCCCAGGTCACAACTTATCTGGGCTCATCAGGCAGGAATTTATTCAAGATCCCCTATAAGTAAGGGCTTCTTCAAGGTTAATGGGCTCATTGACATAATCTCAAGGATCTAGCTTTGCTCTTCAAGGGAAGTAAGAACAACAGACTTAACTTGGAGTTGTGGCTCGTTGAAGAGCATTAAAAATATCTTAATTCGATCCAACATACCTATGAATGACTTTCCTAATGAAACTGAGTATTAAAATAATAAACATTACAATCTCTAACATGTGTAATTTTCCTATTGATGACATATATGATTCCCAGGAAACAATTTTAGATGTAACCAAAATCGAAAGAAATGGCAGATATCTATTAATCGAACCTGCAGTACAATATATGGCTCATATGAATAGCTCAGGTAAAAAGAAAGTAAATTAAAATATTGAGCATTTATTCAATGGAATTAAGTCTCTATAGAAATTCAGTTTCACGTCTTAAAAATACCACGTGCTTTTCAATATCAATGTGAATGTCAGATTTATCTAACTTAATTACGATCTCCATCTAAGTGGCCTTGTTTTCCATGGTAGTCAAAAATCTATCCTAGTTGTCCGATTTGTCTGAGGTATAACCAAGAGCAGGCTTCTGTGTCACATATTCGTAGTTGTCGTGATTTGTCCTACCACGGCCTACTAGATTCACCAATGCTTTTTCTTCTTCTTCATAAGCGCAACAGCCTTTTGCCAGCCAAGGCTGATTCGCTTATTCTCCTCCATCTAACCCTGTCAAGAGGGACACTATCAGTTAAATCCTAATATATTCATGACTTTTTCAACATCATCTAGCTATCTTGTGGGTAATCATCTCTTTCTTCTTGTTCCTTCGATCCTTGAAAAGGTCGCCTTTTTATAGGCCCATCATCAGGACTACAAAAAAGGCATATAGGGATGGGCAAGCTTTTTGATGTGTGACACTTTGACTGTTCTTATAATGTCAATTTTACCAAATTTATCATATTTTTGTAGATATCATCGTTGTATAGGATTTTCCATACGTTAACCTCTTTAACAGGTCTAAAATTTTTTTAAGATTCTTAAAATAAAATTTCTTGTTTCTTTCCCTTTTTTTTAATATTTTTGTTGAAGCGAAACCGCAGGAAGTAGAGAAACATTATGTACAATCTGATCACTGTTTCTTCCTTTATTCTGTCCTATAAGTAAATTTTTAAGGAACGGAAATAAATTTACAATATTTTTCAAGTTTATAAAAACATCGTTTTTTAACCATTATTGCGAACATATTTTCGTTTTTCTCAATATGCCACAGATTGTAATTGCACTGGAACACTTATTGAAGGTAATAAAACCTTTGAATTTAATAGATTCGTTACTAAAAGAAATGTTCAATCATGCAACATTCTATGTGGTTTGTTCTTAGTTGAATAATATGAGCGACTGTATTCGTTTCAATGATATTTTGAATAAGCCTTTGTAAGTTGTTGTAGTACCAGCATGCTTCCCTGTATCTTGCACTGAGTTGGCCTCTATTAGTTAGATAGAAGCAGCTGTGGGGATTCTTCGTGATTTTGAAGCAGCGACCAAGAAGAAGATACATAATACTTGGCTTGCCACCCCCGAATATCATTTCTCATGGAGGATATTGTGACTACGAATTATTTTAACATACCTCAGACACCTTTAGTGAACACAATCTAAGGCATGAACTCACTATTTTCTGATATCAAGAATGACTCCTTAACCATCCTGGCAATCGCATCTCTAGAGCTATGCAAAAATCATAAAATATTATTAATTTTTTTAACAGTTGCGTTCTCAAGGAAATAAATTTTAAACTCTAAGACCTAAATCTTATGAACTCTCGTGAGTAGCAATTTTCAAAGTGACCATGTTTTTACGAGAAGATCCCATTGAGCAAAAAGCTGACGGGCATAGACAGTTAAAACATTGGTATCTATCAGTTTATATGACGCATACACAGAAACCAAATATTGAATGCAATTACAAGAATCTATAGAGAATAAAATGCATTTACATATTTTGAAATTAGGAATTATGTCACATTCTTTTAAATATAATGTCTTAAATAGTACTTTTTTTTCTATTAATTTCCTGCTGATTTTCATGAAACAAATATATGAAGGCAAACTAATTTTAATTTTCTTCTATTGTTTAATTACCATCTGAATTAGTTTATTATTCTCCTATATAAATAATAAAAAATACAGAAAACTATTTAAAATTTATTATTTAATGAATTGAATTACAGGTGAAGTTAACAAGATTATTTAAAGAACATATTTCATATAAAAATAGATATTACTGGCCTGCTGTTATTTCTTTATGACAAATGTACTTATATGTTACAGATTTACACCTTCAAAAAGAGAGTAAAAAATAAAATTAAAACTGAAAAAAAAATGTTTCTTTTATTACACAGTTTAGTTGTATAAATTCTTTTACTGTTAATCAATGCAGTAAAGCAAATAATATATGATTGTTTTGTTTGATAATTTGTTTTAAATTTGTTACCAAAACGTGCCTGTTAATATGTTAAAAAGTTGACCGATGCAATTCCATTTTTATGAAATTGGCAATTAAATACATTGCTACTTTATATATTGTACATATTTATTTTTAATAGATATTTAGTTATAAGCTTTCACTTTTCTTATCTCTTATGTACACCATACAATAAATTTCAGTGATATTTGTTAGAAACTTTTCCTTGTGTATTTTTTAGACTGATAAAAGCCATATAATGTGTCATAAACTAGTTTGATTTAAAAATATTGAATATTTATGATTTTTCTGACATTGATAGTTATTTATATTAATATTTTACGGGTTTGCATTTGTTATATTTAGACAACAGTATTGCAATATTAAGAAATTGCTTTTACTTATAATTATTGAGTTAAAATTAAATTCAGTTAAAATGAATCTTAATATAATATCTGTCATTGTTTTCTTAGAAAAATAAGTTGCAATTGATTAATTTTCATAATAAATTATAAAATGTCTGATTGCAGGATTAATTTTAGTAAATTTCATATTAATGTGAAATACATTTTTGTGGAAACAAAATTGCTAATTTATTAAATGTTTTGCATTTTAAAGTCGATATGGCAAACAGTGTAATTTGTAAGAATGATATAAAATTATGTGAAAATATTTAGCATTAATGACAATGGGTAGTGGAACTCTCATACTTACATGCTTTCATATATTCAATATTTGAAACTATTATAAAACAAAATTTTCTGACAACATTTGACTGTATTGTTATAAATACTTGACTGTATTTAAGTAAACTAAACTTAAATATCGGTTACTGAAATAGTCTTGAAAAGTATGCTATAAATGTTGGTTTATTTTTCAACTAATGTATTGCTGCAAAAACATATCATTGCTTCATCAATCAATTCAATAAGCATCACACAATAACTGTTTTAAAATTTTTTTTGTTATCAATTCATTTATTTCTTCATTTAACTACAAAAGAGGAAATAAATAAGTAATTGGTTATAAAGAAAATTACATGCAGCTAACAGAAAAATATAGATGAAAAAGAAATCATAAGTTATAAAAATGATAAAAAAAAGAAAAACATTTTTACAGAAATTATTTTAAAATAATACATTTGACTATTAATTTTAAACTGTTTATTAAACGATTGGTAATTAAAATCAAACTAAGTGAGACTTGCCAACTGAACTGTTGATCTATAACCTTCAATTCTTAGAGGATTATAGCCTCCTATGGGATTCTATTATATACTTTTATTTATTATATTATCTACTCTAACTCTGTTATATAAAAACCTATAATACCTTTTATATACTAAACTGTATTAAGGATTTCTATCTAGGATTTAAATAAAATACCAAATATTATGTTCCGATTTAGTGTCTTTTATGAGCAAAATCTGGGAGTAAAATTGGGAAAGTAAGATTTACAATCCAAATTTTTTAATTTAATGCAATTAAACATGTTATGATGTATTTAATAGCAATTCTACATAGAAGAAATTAAAAATAAGCAAACTGTTATTAATAACTATCTTAAAAAATTCATTTTAAGAATACAATTTAGCTAATTATGATAAGTTTTTTTTAAATTTTTTCAACCAAATTGCTTACATTATTTTCATTAAATGTTAATCTAAATAGTAAACAACTTCTAATTATTTTCATTTTAAATTGACTTTAATTGTCATTTATAATTTTTCGTATTATTTATTTATTATTTGGAAGCTTTTATAGAAAACTTCTATATTAATTAATAATGACTGTAGATGGAATCTAAACAAACAATTAGTATTAACGTAATTATTTATGAGTTAATAAATAATTAAAAGAAAGTAATTTAAATTTTACTTACATTCCTAATTATTATACTTGCAGTTATATAAAATAAACTTTCTCATATTTTTCGAATCCTGTTATGAATTTCAAATTACCGCATCCAGATATTTTCCACAACTAATGAACTTTTAGACTTAATTCTCTCTTACGTTTTAAGCTCCTCAAAAATTAAAGGTCATCATTTATAAAATTATTAAATTCAGATGATGTTTCGAAAATTTATGAACATTTTTAATGGGAAAGTTTAATTTGTTTTAAATATTTATGCCTAACGTTTCAGTTATTTAAAATGGCAAGACTGAGATTTAGTGCTTTAATCAAATCTTAAGCCCTTTTATCGAACGATAAATTTTTCCGTTCGTCACTTTTGAGCTATTAAATTGAGGTTGGTACGGTCTCTTCCCGATGTGTGAAGAAATTTATTGCAACATGTCCGAAGAGAACTTTTACGATCCGAATCGTTTATTGCCGAGTGTTATTTCTGCTTAAAGACCTGTAACTTTACTTCGATTGGTTCGTCTCTTAACAGCTGTTCGGTGAGTTCTTTAATTTCATTTAATCGTTGGATGCTGCAAGATTGACGAATTTTCGTCAGATTTATGGTGAAGTAAAGGTAAAATGGCATTGTAATAAAATACGGATGGTTTTAAATTCTTTAACGTGTCTGTTTCATCTTGTTTTCAAGAAAGACAATCCAGAAGAATGATCTGAATCTTGATCTGCCAAGAAGAATGATCTGAGAAAGATTGCATTATTTTGAGTATGTGATAGAAATGTGATGATAAACAGTAAATATCAATGAATATAAAGTTCATTCGTGATATGTCTTTCATATAGATAAAAGAGAGAAATAGTTTCTGTCACAGTAAGTTAGACTTTTTTCTTTAGTAGATCATAAACTTCCCATATTTAACTTAAATATTTTTTGAAGAATTAGAAATGTTTTTTACTGATTTAACAGACAGTGTGTTATCCATTACATAGTACTAAGCTATTCAGCAAGTTTTTTACCTTAATTTGGTGGTTGGATACAAATAGATTGAAGAATTTGGTCTGAATTTTGGTGAAGTGAAGGTGGAACTCCCGTGTAAAAAAACCACAAATTCTTTTAAATTTTATAACATGGAATGATTTATCTTGTTTTGAAAAAACTGAAGGAATATCGACTGTCAATCAAATCAGTGACGTCAATAAAGGAGTGTTGAAAGATCATCCACGTCCAATATCTGCATCATTACTATTACATTTTGAACATATAATAGTAATGATGCAGATAAGTATAAATAAATATCTACAAAATAATGCATTGCGCATTTGTGAGATGCTTTTACATCAAGACAAAATTATAATATCTTCTGGCTCTGCATTTTAAATGTACTTTAAGCTAATGAAAACATTTTGTATAAATATTTTTTGAAACATATGATATTGTTATTGTCTACTGGATTAGAAGACAGAAGCTATCCATTACATATTATGAAAAAACTGACATTTTCATCAATTATTTTTTAATGGAACATGAACAAAATGAGAGCTAAGAGACTAAGCATTGATTAATAAAAAGAAATGATAAATAAGAGAAAAGAAATTATTTATTACCTATAATGTCTTAGAAGCAACAGGAAGAATTTGAGGTATATTATGTTTGTCTCTGTAGATTTTTAATCTATGTATATCTATCTATCTATCTATCTATCTATCTATATATATATATATATATATATATATATATATATATATATATATATATATATATATATATATATATATAAGTTATTTATTTACTCGCAAAAAGTATTGTATTATCTGAAATATGTGGAGATACACATATCTTAACAAATTAAATTAGTATTAATATAACAGCTGAATTTCGATAAAAATTATAAACATGTAACAAGATATTTATTTTGGCAAAATATAGGAAGTAATCTATACAATTTCAATCTAAGAACCTTACAGTTACGCAATGTGTTTTCTATATACGCAATCACTAGTTTATATATTTCTGGAACTAAAATAAATTGATTTCGAATAAAATGATCCCCTACACATTTGTCCTTTTCCAGGCAGATTTTAGTAGATACATATAAATGTATAACATTTTTCTTTTGAGGAATAATTTTAATAGGATGGTATCATTTTAATACTTAAAGCAAAAGTTTTTACAGTAATGTATTTTTCATAATGAGAGAAATCATTATATTCAAAAGAAATGTATATTAGTTGAGGAAATATAGAAGCAAGGGATTTTTAAATTTTGTTAACTATTTTTTTATTTTTATAATTTTGTTGAGATATTTCAAAGTTTTCTTTGTTATATTACAATTTTGCTGTCGAGAGAAATTTAAAAATAAATCATGCGGACTTATTTTAGAAAAAAAATTGAAACAATTGTTTCTTAATAAATTATATCTTGAATAGTTATTTTTTAAATAGTTATTATTATTAATACAACCTAATATTGTTTCTACCGAAAAGTGCTGTCTGTTGATGGATAACGATGTTGTTCAAACCATGAAAGAGCAAGTTTTTTTCTGACAACATCGGAGCATAATTCATCTCAGCAAACTATTTCGGACCCTATTCAGGACTAGCGTGGAAATATTTAAAAAGAGTGGAATTAAGTAAAATAATTTTCATGATCGAGTCATCGTATGCCTATCGCTGCTTGCTCGGAATAAAATCAAGCCCATCTTGAATCTGACGATAACTGGGGATGAGAAATACGAAAACATTGTAAGGATAAGGGTGTATTAAGCAGTAAACCTAACCTTTCCAACTATAAAAGAAATGGCTCTGAATAAGAGAATGTTGTATATATGGAGAGATATTTGAGGACCAATATATTGTGAACATTAAAAATTGAGTGAAGAGCTCAATTCGGAAAAGTATTATCACTAATGTGGTAATGTGAAGAGACCAATTTAAAAAATGAGGCTTGCTTATGTTCCAAAAAAGAGCAGTCTATGAAAGAGATAAAGAAAAGAGTTTATCAAAAAATTGCAGCAGCAGGCCGGGAAAATAATCTCATACATTACATTCATTTGACTTATCACTCTCCAACTATCAATTCCTTATGTCCTTGCAAAATTTATTGCAGTGCGAAAATTTAACGAAGTTATCAGACATGCACTGGTTCTATTTTCGTCCTCTAGAGATAAAACATTATTTAAAAATCGGATACATAGATTGGAAAGAATTCATAAATAATAATGGCAATTATATTATTCAATAAAGCTGTTTGTAGGTAAGAAATATTTATTCATTTGTTATATTCTAAACACGGGTGGAACTTTCCGATATACCTAGTATATATATATATATATATATATATATATATATATATATATATATATATATATATATATATATATATATATATATATATATATAGATATAGATATAATATATATATATATATATATATATATATATATATATATATATATATATATATATATATATGAAGGAGGCTAAACTTGTGGATACTTTAAGAAATTTTTATGTTTTTGAATTGAATTTTGTATGCTTATAGAAAGCGTTACTTTTCACAAAATGAAAACTTGTATATATCATTTTAAAGAAAATTTATTGCTGAATTGAATGCGAAACACAAAATTCAATTATTTGCAATACAAAAAAAGTTAAGCGATATTAGTTATCGATATACATTAGATAGTGATGATTGCAGTGAGTGAGTTATCAGTACTTAGTAGAGTACCCTTTATTTTTGATTACAGCTTCACATCGACGTTTCATTGATCTGACAAGAGTTTTAAGCTCTTCATTCATTATTACATGATGCCATGAAACAATTATAGCCTCAATTATTTCATTTTCTTTGATGGATGCCTTATTCGGACAAGAGTTCTCAAAGGGTGCCACAAATTTTCAATAGGATTGAGCTCAGGACTGTTTCATGGCCATGACAACAATTTAATGCTCTTTGTACAAAACCACACTTACGATATTTTGGCCGTGTGGCAAGGAGCAGAATCCTGCTGAAAAATAAACGAAGCATTGTTGGGAAAGAGATCTTTGATGAAAGGTAGAAGTTTTGGTTCTAGAATAGTGTCAATGTATTTTCTGGCATTCAGCGTCCCATCCATGACATGAAGGCGACCAATACCATCTGCTGATATGCATGACCAAATCATAACACTAACTAGATTCTTCATAGTTGCTTGAATGCAGTCAAGATGTAGATCTTTTCCTATTCTATGTCTTACATATTTTCGCCCATCACTACCGAATAACGATAGCTTAGTTTAATCACTCCATATAACTTGTGACCACTGATCATCTGTTTAATTAATGTGTTCCTTTGCCCATTGAAGTCTTTTTTTCGTTGCTGAAAATTAAGATAAGGCTTTTTTCGTGGAATTCTACCTCTCAGTCCAACATCTGTTAACATTCTCCTAATTGTTCTTAAACTGACAGAAACACCAGCATCATTCTGATCACTTCTGATGGCCGCTGATGACATTTTTCTATCTTGAAGACAGTCTTTTTATTCCTCGATCATCAATAGATGTGGTGCTCCTTTTTCGGCCTTTTTCTTTTGTTTTTTATTGAATTTGTCTCTTGATAGTGTAAACAAAACTTTCGGATTTATATGTACTTTAATATAACTATTATTTATATTAAAGTACATATAAATTTTTTTGTATTGTAAATAATTGAATTTTGTGTTTTTACTTGAATTCAGTAATAAATTCTCTTTAAAATGATGTATACGAGTTTGCATTTTGCGAAACGTAACATTTTCTATAAGCATACAAAATTCAGAAACATAAAAATTTTCAAAATTGTCCACATTTTTGGCCACCACTATAT